>JAODUD010000032.1:38318-51708 GCA_026784285.1 Stomatorhinus walkeri
CTATGAATGCATTATGAATGTGCAGTAAATGTAAAGCGCTACTGAATAATTTCTCATCACTAGAATTTCTTCATAAATCTGCACGTTCTTTTTCAGTTAGTAGCTGAAGATGCCGTGTTTCAGCAGACATCCTATTTCAGTGTCACGACATCTGAGAACAGATGCATTTTAAAATGTACAGCTAAAATAGTGAGGAAAAAAAGTCACCATGCCAAATATGAAGAGTGAAAGCTAAAATCAGAGTGGTGAATATTTCATGGAGCCATATGCCCGCTTTAAGGAGGAAGCAGACCAGGCTGCTGCCCGCCGCTGTTTGATCTCCTCGCGGGGAACGCAGATGGGGAGGAGAGACTACTGAGCTCCTCTGAAAAATTCACACTGGCTATAAACAATTCATTAATATCCCGATTCCAACACTCCTCGCCGAGCACCAAGGAAACCAGAGTGACGCACAAGCAGGAAGACGGAGACGTCACCGGGGCACCATTTGATATACGCGCCGACTGTCACCCAGCGTGCAGCTCACAGGAGCGCCAGCAAAAGATGAAGGCCGCCATTGGTCAGCTGGGCTCTGACATCACGCATATGGGAGGAACACAGGGAGAGCCCTGTAGGGGGCGTTGAATCACCGAAACAGTCGATCCGTTAGCCCCTCTGCCAGACACAAACGTGGCCATTGGCACATTCCTAGCAAGAGGGCACTACAGAAGCTGCTAGACTTTATGGGCACTGCAGAGGGATGGGATGACACTTTTGGGAATCATCTCCACCATGATAACAAAGATAAAAGGGTAATAAACTTGAGGGGACACAAATAGTAGTAACTCAGTTACTACTGAAGTACAAATCATGAACAAACCATGAACAAATATAGTCGCTGCTTAAGATGAAGGTTGTGTCATGATTTGTTAACAATGAATAAACATGAGATCAGTGTCAGACGTGTGTTATTCATGATTTGTTCCTTCAGTAGTGCCTTCATTTGTTCACTAAGATTTACACAATTAACAGATATAGTAACAATGTAGTGACTGTTTGGGATAAATGATGCGTCACAGTTCTTTAATGATGAACAAACATCAAATCACTTTGTGAGTAACACTTAGTCTGTGGTTAATTAATACATAAGTAATGGTATAATACTATTATTTGTGTCCCCTCAAGTGAAGTGTTACCGATAGAAGTCCTTCGGAGCACCCTGCTCTTGTCCAAAGCCTACACCCTTACAGGCTAAACGCCTTTCAGATACAGCAGCACACAGAGCACCTACAAACTCACCATCTGGGTTCTTTCCTCCACCCTACATCCTCAGCATCTGGGGTCTGTCCTCCACCCTACATCCTCAGCATCTGGGATCTGTCCCTCCACCCTACAACTTGACCATCTGGGGTCTGTCCTCCACCCGTGTCCATAGAAACTCCTGACATCACTGAACCATTATCACATTTCACAGCTCCAGCACCCAAATAGCTTCATCCAAACCTGCTAGAGTACAGAACTCCTCTAACTATCCTTATTGAGAGGATCTTTGTGAGTAACAGGAACTTCAGATGAGCGGAACTCGTGGGTAGAGGGGCTGTGATCCACAAGGCTCATTAATCTGAAAGGGAATGGCTAATTTTAAGGAACAAACACGCTGTGTTCAAAACAAGGGTGCTTTCCAGAGCGATCAAAGTGAAGCGTAGGTCATTATGGTGTATGGGCAGGCGGGGGAGGTGTGGAGGGATTCTTGGGTCAGAAGGGACCAGGGCTCCTGCTGTCTCGTAGCTGACAGATGACTGGAAGTAAAATGTGATTTTGCCGCTGATTAATATGCAAAGTGTGATGAGGCAAACAGAAGGAGAGGAAATTAAAAATGAGCCTTTCCTGTCCCTCTTTGGACCAACAGTCTTCAGACCTTCAGGGCGGTGTTTGCAAACCCCTGGGTCCCTGGCTCATCCCCCTCCTGGCCTGCCACTCCCATGTCAGTTACAAATCGCTGGTACTTAATTGGTTTCAACCAGACAGTTGCTGTATAATTAAGTGTTGTCACCACAGAAAGCCAGCGTTACTGTCCCCCAGCGCAGGAGAACAGTCTTGGATGAACAGAGCCAAACGTGGTCTGGAAAGAAGCTCGTAGACTGGGTGGGGGGTGGAGATTGAGGTCCAGGCCACATGTTCTGGTCCTGGGTCACCCCAATGACTGATGGCCCTGACTGTGACCCCCCTTAGGCACTGTTCTATTTCTGACCCTGTCCTGTTTTGGCACAGTGCTGCAACTGGCTGGTAACCCAGTCTGAGGCGAGTCAGCCCAGTGTGCACAGGCGTCCCAATGCCCACTGCAATAACACCTTCCCTGGGTCAGAGTGAACGTTAACTCTGCAAACTGCTGCAGGCCAGGACAAGGTAAGTGAGAGGGCTGATGTAATTACCTAACTCCCTGGTTCCCACAGCACAAGGAGAAGCCATTAAGTGCAGCAATGAGCAAACGGAGCCTTTAGACCATACAGCCGTTGACAAAAAGGCATTTTCTACAAGAGTGCTGTTGCTCAAAAAAGCCACAACTGCAAACATACAATAGTGGGTCATAAAAACGAGAGGGTGGCGTAGCATTTTTGCCAGCAGACACCTGGAGGGCCAATTTATCAATCCCTTCATATCAACTATCCCCCTGGCCCATTTTAGTACAGAATAGGGGGCGTGGTAGATCGATTGGGGCGTGGTCCATCGACGGTGGGCGTGTCTAGCCGATAAAGAGCTAGGAATGTATCGGTAAAATAAATGAAACCACAAGAGCCTGCGTGCCAAATGAGTGCTAAACAAGATAAATTTAATCTTCTGTATGTTTGTACTCGCCGAAGCAACGAATACACGGAAGAATAAAGCGCAGCTCAGTGATATTTCCTTTTATTAATTGTTGTTAATTCCAGTTCGCTTTTTTCTTTGAGTGTACCAATAACTCATGAAGAGAAGAAGCGGACCAGGCCGAAATTTTTTATTAAAGCCGATCATTACGCAAACGTAGCGCTGATACGGTGGCGTCACACCATGGAGTGGTCGAACTTTTTATAGCTATGCGATTATTTAATCCCTTCATATGCATGACTTTTAATATTTACTTTATGAGATCCATTTAAGGGGTGGCATGGTGGTGCAGTGGTTAGCACTGTTGCCTCAAATCTCTGGGACCTGGGTTAAAGTCTCCACCTGGATTCCATGTGTGTGGAGTTTGCATGTTCTCCCTGTGTCGTCGTGGGGCTTCCTCCGGGTACTCCGGTTTCCCCCCACAGTCCAAAGTCATGCTGAGGCTAATTGGAGTTGCTAAATTGCCCATAGGTGTGCGTGAATGGTGTGTGAGTGTGCCCCGCCATGGGCTGGCCCCCATCCAGGGTTGTTCCCTGCCTCGTGCCCATTGCTTCCGGGTAGGCTCCGGACCCCCCGCGACCCAGTAGGATGAGCGGATATCGAATATGGATGGATGAAGATCCATTTAAAATTACATACTTTCACCCATCTTCCAACAATTTATCCAGTACAGGGCCGCTGACAGTACAGTGGCGGACGCGTAAAAGCTAGTAGATTCCCTACTGTACTTACTAATAATGACCACTAGATGGAATACTTGCACAGGTATGAATGAATTGCTCGTTAATATGTAAGAAGTGTCTGACCTGATTTATCGTCTAGTGTTTTATTTGAATAAACCAGAGACTGTAATGTGTTTTGGCCCGGGTAGATTATCCAGGCCTACTGTGTAATAAATGAGGACAAAGTCTAGACTGGTGGTTTATATTTAAATAAGCAAAAATTCTCATATAAGGATTAGACTGGACGAAATGCCATGTTTTATAGCCTGTTGTAGTTTTGATGAATAATTATTAATCCCACGCTACTGTTGGCAGGAATCTGAGTGCCCCTTAAATTCCTACATGCATCATTACTGCTGACACACATTACTGCACTCCAGGCTCATAGCCAAAAATTAATTTGAGAGGCAGGGTCCCATTGGCTGGGGGTGCAACAAAATTTCAAGGGGTGTTCAAATCTGTAATTTTACCAAGTGTCTGCTGCACTCTCACAGCCAAACTGAGTAAATATGTTGATAACGGCTAACAGATTTAATAATCAATGCCATGCACGTAATTGGCTTCTACCACCATCCCGCATGTAAAAACAATGTTAATGCATTCATAAAATGTTTTCTGTGAAGATTCATATCAGTTCTGTAGGCCAAGGCCCTTCCAAAGTCTGGCGGACTGGAGGTCATAAGGTCACCTGACTACACGTGGCTGGCACACCAGAAAAATGGGCGGGGCTATTAAATTTACAGCCTATTAGCCCACATGTAACTTTAGCTTTACTTCAGTATACCTCTTCCCTATTGGTAAACTGAGCAGCCCCACTGTCCCCTTCAGGGGCTGAGTTCTGCCCAGGCAGCATGGTGCGTCAGAGCAGCGTGTCCCAGCAGCTCACATGAACCCAAATCCCATCCATGATGGATAACCGTCGTCATGAGATGCTCATGTGTAGCACAGCAACTCCCAAGACATCAGTGATGGATTTCACCAGTGGGAAAACCTACCCGAGGTACAATTTTAAATGTATGCATTTTAAAGTAGACTTCAGTGTTATTTTCCATGCCTCTTCACTTATCACAGTTACTTCTGCAAAAGCAACTCGTGGCCTATGTTAATAATTAACCCTCTCAAGGTGTTATTAAGAAGCTAATTGTGCACTTTTTCCACTCTCTTCTTCGAACTGTAATGACAGAAAATGTAAAAAATGCCACATTTCATGAAATTTTTGTTTATTATTTTGGTCTTATACAGTGAGGAGCCTGGTTAAATGATTACATGTTAAGGTATCATGCAGGAAAATTGCACAAATGAAAGTGGACTGTGGGTATATGGGGCAGACAGTGAATCACATGGGGCCTCTAACTCGGGACAGATTCCAGCGGACGGTGTGGCGTTTGAGCCACGGGGAGTGTGCGCAGTGAAGACGAGTGCCACCGCTTTTAACAGGGACAGGATTCAGTGCCTGCTTTCCTCCCACAGACAGACAGTTAGGCTCCCTGCCGTATATTTTACCCACACAGCATGAGTGAGTGTGTGGACTGGCATCCCATCTGGGTGTGTTAGTCTTGTATCCAAGGCATAAATTTTGGTTTCAACAATAGTAAGAATCAAATGAGCCTCGAACCCCCCCACCCGCCAAAATACATGGTACTCCCACAATATTGTTATGGACACGTCACAACCATCCATAACATTTCTTATGTTGCCTGAAATAGTTATTTGTGTAATTTAAGAAAACAGGAGTGTTGTTTTGTATACTTAGCAGAAAGAAGTCATTGACAGCTTTAATTTTTCCTTATATTTATTTATTTATTTTAAAGCATTATATATTGTGTTTCATTACATTTTATAGTTTCATGTATACGTATTACAGGCACCTTCTGACATGCTGTGCACCATTAGAACAGTGGGTGGCGAAAGAGAGTATCTCGGATATTTACGGCATTAATATCCCACTTTTGAACGAACGAAAGGAAGAATCACCCATTGAACGAAGGCTCAGTTATTGAATTGAGTGAGATTATCTCGTTCAGTTAATAGGTTCATTCAAATTCAACGAACCGTTCAGGAACGACTCAAGTCTAATTGTCAGATATCCCGTACCACCAACACTGGTGTTAAGCCATTTTATGTAGATTTTTGACATGTACTTTTGGTAAATTTGGCCAGGACTCGACAACCCTGCAAACTGTATTCGACTTTGGATTATCAGTTGGGCGAATGTGTCTATTTAGCAAAGTATCACAATGATAGGTTTCGAGAAGACACGCCTGCTTACGACTGGAATGCCCTTATACACATTTTCTTACATTTACCTGTCGTTTCCCCCTGTGAATCAATGGTCAAAAAATTAAAACGTAAAAAAACAATCGCTAAACCACGTTTCACACGTGTTTAAACTCTCACGCTCACGCAATAAATCTTTCCGCAAATACATAACATTACATTATAAACCCAAAACTAGCTACATCAAATGCGTTGCGAGAGTTTGCAAACCGTACAGACTATTTACAGGGTAATAAAACTGTTACATAGCCTACATATAGGTGCGTGTGCGGACTTGTCGAGCTAAAAATCTAACGCATCCAGCTGAGCAAAACTGGCAACCCGGAATTAAACTACAATTTACCCGAGCACATATCCTTTGATCTAGCTAATGTTAGATTCAGAATAGAATAATACAGAATTGTCGTAAGTTTTCTTAGGTGAGTGTGAGAGAAAGCGTGAGTGTCAAGCCAGTTGTGTGAGAGCAGGCAGCCCTGGCTTTCATGTTATATAGTACAGGAATGCCCCTAAAGCTTCTGACTCCCATTCTTACACATTCATTCAACGAGTTGTGACATGGAAATTGCGCTATGTGCGCTATGAATAACGTTTTCTGGAGAACATGAGCCGTCACCCCGTGGAAAAGTACAGGCGCATTCAAAATGAGAACCACGTTTGGCGAGGTGACCATAATCTGAATAGTATATCGTCAGCAAGACCGCTCCTTATCTCGTATATGAGCGTGTCGATTTCGAAACCTAAATTTAAAAAGTTGTCTTATGGGTTACATAAAAGTACATATTGATAATAGACAGTTGTGTAAAACAGCGAAAAAATTAAGTCAATAAGTAGGTTATAGTTTCATCATCTTTGGTGAATGTAAAACTACCGCATTGGTCCATGATTATTAGGGTAGTATCTGGTTTTTTTATATGAAATGATTCGGCTCAGTTATTTTAAAATTTTGTACAACCCTACCGAGGGTTTTGTCGATCTCTTACAAGTAAGGTTTGCTTAATGTTGGCGAGGTGACCATAATCTGAATAGTATATCGTCACCAAGACCGCTCCATATCTCGTATATGAACGTGTCGATTTCGAAACCTAAATTTAAAAAGTTGTCTTATGGGTTACATAAAAGTACATATTGATAATAGACAGTTGTGTAAAACAGCGAAAAAATTAAGTCAATAAGTAGGTTATAGTTTCATCATCTTTGGTGAATGTAAAACTACCGCATTGGTCCATGATTATTAGGGTAGTATCTGGTTTTTTTATATGAAATGATTCGGCTCAGTTATTTTAAAATTTTGTACAACCCTACCGAGGGTTTTGTCGATCTCTTACAAGTAAGGTTTGCTTAATGATGAAGTTGACCTTTATCGCAGCCGCTCACGACTGGATACTGATAACACCAATGTAAACAAACCAAACACACCTTGCAGTCCTGTGAATCGGAATGCTGCAAGGAAATGTTACAATGCTTTCGCAAGGGATCCGGATTTATACACACACACACACGCACAAATTGTTTCCACGATGTTGTTTGGGGGCTAAGAAGGTTCACATAACATAATTATTACTTACGGCATATCGGGGGGACCCTATAGCGGAAACATGGCCGTGTTCTGCGAGCAATCATGAATAGGATATATTAATATTAGCTATAGCGAAAAAGAACTGATTGCAGTGTTTCATACATACAGAAACATATAAATTAAACAGACTATAGGCTACTTTTAAACCTTTATGCCTATTTAAAAGTATAGGCCAACCTTTTAAGTGATACATACGTCGCGTTTGAAAAACTAAACCACAGTTTAATGACATCTGCTACTTTTCACGATGAGTCCACGCCATCGGCGCTCACTGAATGCCTGATATATATGGAGTGGGGGCCCTACGGCCTCACACCTCCAAGGGCTGCTCCTGCGATTCCGGTCCCGGCTACGCGCATGGGAAGTGTGCATTTTCTCTTCCAGTTAATTTAACTACCCCCATTGTCCAAAACATGCTGTTTAAGCAGTCTGTAGCTTAAGCTCGTAATGTGTCTTTTTTTCTGATGAGCTGGCATCCCTGCCACTGTGTCGCCTGGGCTTCCTAGGATAAGTTGCAGGTTCACTGGCTTCCCCACTCAAAGCAGTAACACTGGGTGGGGGGGGGGTGTATTAACAACAGGTCAAGGCAGTACTGAGCAGTAACTAACAAAACCAGTAAATCAGAAAATAAAATATTATGTACGTAGTTACAATCTTTAATGATATTGCAACACAAAATCAGAAAATACAATGTTAAATGCGCGGTTATTGTTTCTAAGCATTAACGATGCAGCTTATATTGGATACAATGTCATTCTAGCTTTGTGTCGATTTAGTTTCGTACAACCCGAGCAAGAAAGTGGGTCTGTGGATCCGCGTTTACTGTGTCGCCGCAGCACCGGGACTCGTCATCCCCTCAGCCGAGCGCTATAGCGACGTGACAAGCAGCACGGCCGGCTCAGCCCATATCCGCCTCGTCTAATAAAAGCTCCTCCTTCTTCTTCACTACTGCAGAAGAGCAAGGCATAGGGGGTACCAGGCGGTCTCTATCTCACACTTGTAGCTACACTCTTTCATTTACCCTTCGCCGGAGTCTAAAGGTGAGGAACCTTTAAATGAAGGTTTAAAGGCATTAACGCGGTGCTTTTCCGATATGTAAGTTTTATATATATGTATATATACGCAGCATGCTGATTAGGGGTGACTAACTCTGTACTTCTGGGTTTATCTGATCTTTTCCGCCGTTAATGTTATCAGCTCAGGTAATTTGAGTTAGTTAAGCGCTGTCTGCGACCACAAACAGCGCATCTGACAGCGGAAAGGTCGCGTTCCGCCCAGCCACTGTCGGCACAGTCCGATCGCTCCACCATCCGGTCACTCGTCGCGCACAATTACGTGTCTTTATTTTCATCCATACAATTAGTTCATTTGCAAAATTAAACCACCAGAATACGGCTTGAACATTAACGCAACAAATGGAATGTTGTCTAATTTCATTATTTTCCTTGCAGATAATGTGGCGTTTGCGCCACATGACGATTACAGTTATTCTTCTCACAAGTGATTTAAATATTGTTCTCAATAATCTAAGACGAAATGACACATTTTAATACTGTTCTGCCTCATCAAAATGTCATTAGGCCTAATTTAATATGAATGTAAACTAGCCGATTGCAATTTTGGCATATTGCCTGTAAAAGTCTTCAGTTATTTCACACGTGGTACGTGCTTCCTAGATTTTTTTATTTATTTCACGAGTCTTTCTCTGCTCATATTCAGAGCACTTGCGCAAGACTAATTAATCTCCTCGCTTTCTCTCTGCAGTTTTGAAAGCGACTATTCAGTTGCAGGTGTCAGGAGAAATGTAAGAGGATTTTAGCTGTATGTTCCGACTCGCAGGAACCTGTTGACTCATCAGGTGCCATTTATAATAGGACAACGTTCAACGTGGGATCTGTTTCAGGTTTAGAAAATATACGAACAAGACACTTGAATTTATTCTCGAGAGTGACGCGTGCGCCTTCATCGTAATTTTGAGGAGTATTGTGTTTATTGTCTTGTTACTTCAACTCTTACTCTTTAAAGCTCCCAAATGCCTTGCACCTAATGTATGGATGACATGGAGAGATCCGGGGCAAACCATGGACCGAAATATTAGTTTACTCATCAAGAAATGCGGACGTATCTGTAGTGCGTCAGTCTCACTTGCGTCATTTTATTCAATTGTAGTGTAATACAGAGTCCGAAATGGATAGGCATATTTCATAGCTGGTGTTCAGTGGGTTGAGATGTAGAATTGACATAATTGGGCTTTTCGAAATTGCATACTGGTATGTTAGTCCATCTTCGTTAACTGCTTATCCAGTACAAGGGCTCAATGTATGCGGATTTGCATTAAAAAATAATAAAATAATAATAATAAAATAAAAATCTAAGAATAACTGCATATACTTTTGCACATAAATTTGTCATAATTATTTCCCTCTTGATAAAAGTATGTATTGCATGAATGTGAAAGGCTAAAATAAAGACAATGACAAGTTCTTATACATTTATGGCCAGTTTCCCAGTCAAGGATTAAGCCTAAGCCTAGACTAGCTGTGAGTTCCAATGGTGAATCTCCTTGTTCAGGAAACCGGCCAATAAAGACTTACCTCCATTCTAATGTAAATTGTAAAATCTGATTATGAGTTGAGCATATATTTTTCTCTTAAGGGATGTTTGCATATGGGGGGGTTAAATCAACTTTAAATTAGACTAAGCTGTTCTTCATGTTTGGCCAAGCCTGAGTATCATAAACGTGTTAGCCTTACTTAAGACCTAATTGACCAGCTCATCTACAGTGATCCAGTGGATATTGCGCCAGTTGGCTGCTCAGTGTCCAGGGGGGACTGGGGAGTCCAGTGGTTCAAGGCAGAAATGGGCACCCTGTCTGTCCTCTGTGCTGCGCTGGTGGTGGAAACCAGTTGCCTCACTCCATATCCACTGGCCACTCCCAGTGGTGACTTAAGGGGAGGGGGTGGTGGATAAAGTGTTGCCTAGGCAACCTAACACTTGTCAGTCTCTGGCTAAGCATGTGTTTGTGCAGTTGAGGAGTGGCCTGATTTGGAAAGTGCGAGTCACGTCCGGATTGTAATACAAGAGTGACACAGCTTTTAGTGCGTGGCATACAGGAGCTTGAACTAATATCCACAACCTTGGTCCAAGTCTATTACCATGGTGCATGTCCTAATGGCCCTTCTGGAGGATAGGGCAATTTTTTTCAACAAGAAAAGTGAATTTGGAATTCAGTGATCAGTGGTTATTGTTGATACACCACAGCACAGTGCACAACAACACCTCAGTGGTGCCTTGCTGGTTGGGGATTTGAACCTGCAATCTTTCAATCACAAGTGCGCTTCCACAGCTGCAACACTTATTACGAAGCTCCCTGGCATGAAGGGTCCTACCTCACTTTTCTCACGTTGTTCTTTCCTGCTAGCCTACAGCGATGGCATCTACAAAGGAGAAGCTGATAGAGAACGTGTTGAGTGAAGATGCTGTTGGCTCCAGGAACAAGGTGACGGTGGTTGGTGTTGGCATGGTGGGCATGGCCTGCTCCATCAGTATCCTCATGAAGGTGAGAATGACAGTTGAATTCAGCCGAACCCAACGGCCATGATGAAAGTGACAGGCGAAATAATGTCACCCACCATCTTAAGCTGCAGTCTAATGCAAGTTGCCTTTAAACAGGAGGTCTTAACCCTCTGCCTAACTTAATACCTACCGATTAGTCGATGCTAATGGTGCTTTTTCTGTACTCCTTCAGGAACTTGCTGATGAGATGGTTCTGGTTGATGTCATTGAGGATAAACTGAAAGGCGAAGCCATGGACCTGCAGCATGGAAGCCTCTTCCTTAGGACCCCGAAGATTGTGTCTGACAAAGGTGATGAATGTGATGGGTTGTGTGAATGTCCCAGCAAGAAATTTCTAGGTGTACAACTAGATTAAGGAAGATCAATGAAAATGGATCGGCTGCTCTGACAAAGGCGCATGCAGTCCGTGAAGCATCAATGCTGAGAGGACGTTTTAAGCACTGATATGGTCCTTTGAATAGTGGTACAGAGACCCATATGAACTCTGACTGAGTAGTGTACCACCTGGCTTGAGGAACCTAGCTGATGTCCTGCTGTTCCTCAGATTACAGTGTGACTGCGAACTCCAAGGTGGTGGTAGTGACAGCCGGTGCCCGGCAGCAGGAGGGCGAGAGCCGCCTCAACCTGGTGCAGCGCAACGTCAACATCTTCAAGTTCATCATTCCCAACATCGTCAAGTACAGCCCCAACTGCATTCTCCTCATTGTCTCCAACCCAGGTAACACTTCACAACTATGATATATGGAAAAATATAACATCAATATGACAGCCTCATTATGCACAGCATGGCTGGCTTCACTTCAGATGCTTGTTCACATTAGGTGCCTGGGAAAAACTTAACTACCTTGAGGCCCAGTAAATGTGTCATTCTGCTTTGATCACTGAGTTGTTCTCTAATTTGTCCCCCCAGTGGACATCTTGACCTACGTGGCCTGGAAGCTGAGTGGTTTCCCCAGGAACCGTGTCATTGGCAGTGGTACCAACCTGGATTCTGCTCGCTTCCGCCACCTGATGGGCGAGAAACTCAACATTCATCCATCCAGTTGCCATGGCTGGGTCATTGGGGAGCATGGAGACTCCAGTGGTAAGTGTATTCTCAGTCTGTCCCGTGGATCTGCTCAGTGTGGTCTGACCTGTCAATCATTGAAAGTCTTTGGGAAGGTAATAAATCCGCTCTACTGCATCAGACCGTTTCTTGCTAGTCTGGGTCGTAATGTTCCCACCTCTTTTGCAGTACCCGTGTGGAGTGGTGTGAATGTGGCTGGGGTCACTCTCCAGAACATCAACCCACAACTGGGCTCAGATGCAGATGAAGAAAACTGGAAGAGTGTCCACAAGATGGTAGTTGACAGGTGAGTCTTATCACTGTAAATGCTACATGATGGGCGGCATACCTTCCTTCCAGAAAGTTCTTGTTAAATAAGGTTCAGTTTTGCATTTTTAACACCATTTCTAGAAATCGGTATGAGCTGAGACAAAGTCACATCTGCTAGTCTCAGTGAATATAGGGCAGAGCAAGCAGAAAATCGGAATCTTTAATTTGTGCAGCAGCAACCTAAGAGCCGTGGAGGTTGTCCTAGTAATGGACGTGTGTTCTTCTCACACTTTAATCTGTTAATTGGGTGCAGTAAGTGTTAAACTGATTGCTTTCAACCTTCCTGTCGCTCAGTGCCTATGAGGTCATCAAGCTGAAAGGGTATACATCCTGGGCTATTGGGCTGTCTGTAGCCGACTTGGTGGAGAGTATCATGAAGAACCTGCGGAAGGTACACCCAGTGTCCACCCTGGTCCAGGTGAGTGTCTTTTGCACTTAGTGCCCACAGTAGTAGTAGATGCAGCAAATCCTCAAATCACACAGTTGAGCATTCTGGTGTTTGTGTGTCATTGACTGCATCAGAGCATATCTGTTTCCACTGGCCTGGCCCCCGATATTGCTGATGCTTCCAGGAAAACAAAATACTGATAATACCCATGATAACTTAAGTACATAGATTATCTATCCTTGCACAACCTAAATCTAGTCTTGAGAGTCAGCTGGTGTACACATGTTCAATCAAAAGATGCCCTTTGCCTTAGTGACAGTGTCTCCCTCCCCTAGGGCATGCACGGTGTGAAGGATGAGGTCTTCCTCAGTCTGCCCTGCGTCCTGGGCAACAGTGGGCTCACTGACGTGGTGCACATGACTCTGAAGGCCAGTGAGGAGAAGCAGCTGGTGAAGAGCGCAGTGACCCTATGGGGTGTCCAGAAGGAGCTCGTCCTTTGAAGGCCATACAGAGATGACCACAGTGGCTTTGAAGCTATCCTTTAGCCAGCGCTCCCCTTTAGCCAGCGCTCCCCTTTAGCCAGCGCTCCCCTTTAGCCAGCGCTCCCCTTTAGCCAGCGCTCCCCTTTAGCC
>JAODUD010000032.1:58020-70304 GCA_026784285.1 Stomatorhinus walkeri
TTAGTAGGAAATTTTAGGAAAGTTTTTCCATACTTGCCATACATTGTCAAAATTCGACATTTAATAATTCTTAAGTTTTTTGTAACTGATGTTCCAGCAATTCAACAGCTAACATCTAGGGTATTTGGAAACTGTTAGCGGCCACATCTGACATATGAGAAAACAACATATCAAACTGCTGGTTGTCACATCAAGAGACACATTCTTTCCAGAAGACTAAGGTTTCTTGCGCCTGTGATTTTGATCTACAATATACCAAATGTCAAATAATAACGCAATACCAGTTCGACAGAATGAATACATTTACACACGAACAGTCCTCTTGAAGTAATGTAAATAAGGTTATTCTGCTTTATGTTTTCACCCTTGTATTTTCCACATTCTTCACTTTATGCAACAGTAGGTCCTAAGAGAACATTACAGCTCCCAGCAGGCAACTTACCGACAGTGGTAACGGGGGGCTGGGGCCCATAGTGCCCTGGACCGGCCGCACCAGGGTACGAGTTTCCACTGGGGTACGGATACCCTGGGTATCCACTAGAGGGAAACAACACATCAGGAAAAGATCACCACTGACTAAAAGATGTCAAAGGACAAGTCTACCTTAGATTCTATCTATGCAAAGAATTCTGTCTACATCACCAGAATCTTTATATAAAACCATACAGCTACTCACAATAACAATGTTGTTATTCTCTAATCTACCATGTTCACAAAACTTGAGTCTGCATCAAAATGAACTATCTTGCTTTTACGATACGAGCCGACAGCAAAGGACTGCTGGTCATGCAGACGCCCTACCTGGTATTGGCAGCAATACCGGAGCCGTAGGGCGACACTGTGGGCATTCCGGGCATGTAGGAAGCTGGAGAAGAACAGAGGGACGGAAAGCCACAGTGTCATGGATAAACACTACAAAGAGGAGCGAACAGGAACAAACGTGCATTGAAATGAATACCATCCATGAGTATCCATGCATCTGCTGTGTTATTACAAACTTACTTTCCTGTTCTGTCATGTCCTGCTTTCATTAACATACAGAGACTGATTACTGAGTAGTGAAATAATTATACTTAACCATCTGTTAGCCATGTTTTAACCGTGCCACAAAGTTACATCTCACTGACCGCAATTAACAAGCAAAGCACGACTTTATACTGTGCAACTTGCCACCCATTTTAATTATGGTATCTACAGAGCAAACGTGCTTTGGCCACTGTTCAATTCAATGTAAAGGCTATATGCTATAATTTTGCACTTGGTCGGTTACTCCCGGTATTAAGTATGCGGTGTACATGTTGAGATCCTGTGCTTACTGTTTGGAGGACCGGCAGCCTGGAATGCCTGGTAGGGGGCTTGAGTAGTGGGCCGAGAAAACACGGGGGGCTCCTCCCCAAAGACCACTATCATCACCTGGATCAGGCCGTACAAATCCGACTGAGGCTGCGGGACAGGACACACATTCTCGTTCAAACTCAAGAACTTGCGACTGAGCATCAAGAGATGCCGGAATCGAACACGGCTTCCGACCAAAACCTCCAACTGCACAGAAGGCGGCGACTTACGTGCTTCCACTCGTGCAGATAGGGGAGGTAAATCTTTCCATTGGCATCTATGTGCTTCCCTGTTCTGATCATCATGGTACTGGTGGGCTTCACAAAACAGATGGGCGGGTTGAACGGGTAGGTGTCCAGAAGCCACAAACAAACGGGGATGTTGTAAATATTTCCTAGTGAAATACAGTTGGGTGGGGTGGGCAGCAAAAACAGTCATTTAAACCAGAGAGAAGTGTGACAGCTGTTACGAACCCCAGTCTAGCATATTTAACAAAACAAAAATGCTGCTTTTCACAAATAAACAAATCAAATGGAACAAATAAGAAGAATACTAATAATAATGTCATACACATTCAATTGTCTTTCAATTATCTATACCAACCTTTGTAGCTGACTGGCACAGTTCCTGTTAGACTCATCAAGTCTCTGCTTGACCCATCATTAAACACTGTGAATAGAACATTCTCAGATCAATACCCCCGCAATTGCTCATCTACAATGTGTTTTGCCGGCTATGGCACACAAAACCCTGACTAAATCAGAATGCCAGATGTAACTATAAACCTGGCTTACGCGCGTTTACACGTCTTTCATTAATCGCAGCTGCACGTTACGACTGACTACAAATCGCCTGCGTTCCGCCTGGCGTGACTGTAAAGCCACCTGCCGATTACACGGGGTCCTAAGGGGCAGCCGGCCGCATCCTATGTGATGGAGATGGTACTTACCGTAAGCATCCATCACGGGCTTCAGATCTTTGTAGTGGGAGATGACGTTTATGATTTCCCGGACGGTCAGATCTCTGTACTTGTACTGCTGTAAAACAATAACAATAATGAACTAAATAAGATCACACCACGCGAGCCATCTAGGTTAGCAAAACACTGGAGTGTAGAACACTCTAATCGGATTTAATTTCGAGGCCGCCTTTTAAGTACCTGAAACACTAAACAGCTATGTGATTTATTTTATAACGACATGCTAAAAGACGCAGAGCTCTGTCGGCCCACGTAATATGGACCACAACACAAAAGCGCGGCCAGCTTAGCTAATTTAGAAACGGAAAGTAAAAGGCTGTCCGAAGTCGCCAGGAAAGGTGCTTTTCTTTAGCTTCCAAAGGCCACAAACCTTAGACAGCATTTTCTTCAGCGCTCCTTCGTTGACAACTGCCATGGCTCGCTCCGGTGATGCTAGCTCCTAGCTAACGCGGCTTCCCCTTCAGGACGGTCCTAGTCAGTGGACCCAAGCGAACCTCTCCCAGCCCGACGCTGGCGGAAATGAGACCGCGCTACAGACAGTATTTCACCTGGACTTGGTTTTTCGACTGCGTTACTTCCTTACATTACCAGCATACGTTAGAAAACAGTAACATATAATTTAGCCGTAGTCTGTTTAGGTTGTGAACTTTTACGGATAAAAACGGGTACGTCGTCAACACGGAAACATTTCCTGTATCGATGCACGACTGTTTCCGGTCACATGACACATGACGTTTCTGTCTATGTCATACGTTGCCATACGAACCGAGCATCGGCCCTCGAAGAGGGAATCCTGGTTTTAAACCTCATCACAGGTTGAAATTATGTTTAAAATGACATAAGCAAAAATGGCATCAAAGTGTGATATTGTGTAAAGAAAAAGACGTATTTTGTGCAGTGACTGCTGGCAGATATTTTAATGGCATGCTTTTTACATACTAGTTTATCATTTATAGAACTGCAAGAGGAAACTAAAGTTTCATGCTGAGAACACAAAACAACACACATAGAGTGAGGCAGAAGTACAAACCTTATCGCTGGCAACAGTGCTACCCACTGAGCCACCGTGCCACAATATAGGCCCATCATGAACACTGTATATACATTATATATTGCTACAGTTTTATTGAGAGGCAGAAAAATACCACAACTGCAAAGACAGGTGACGTGCGGCAACTTGTTGTACAGAAAGGTCCAAATGACAGTAAAGACATCCTGTGGAGTTTCCGCTTATTGCAGATTATGAGGTGGAAGCTATTATCCCTGTAAGTCTTGAGCAAAAAGATTTGACAAATATATCCCTGATAAAAGTGATGCAGTAAATATAGAGGTCTTCTGGTGAAGGAATAAGAACACAATTGTGAATAAAGTTTAATTTTTAGAAGTAACACTCAGACACTTGGACTCATTGACTTGTTTTGTTTTATTTTAAATAATGGCAGCCACAATCACACAATAATCATACAACATTAAATTCTTAGTTTCACTGAAATAAAATGAAATTTTAGATGTAAACGTTAGGGGCTGGATTCTACCATGCACATAAGACAAAAAAGTGACAATTCTACTATAAATGTATGTGCTCAAATCTTTGTAATCAGGCATTATATGTCTCTGATTCTAATTTAAGAATGTTTTATATCTGACAAGTTTCATTCAATTCTATGGTGGATTTTAGGGATAAGACTGAGAAACAGCTAACATTTTGATTCATTAGATGAATAGACATCCTCTCTGCTCAGGATGAACTTTGACCCTTTCCTTGCAGACCACTGTGCCTCAGTTTGGGTCTGTGACACAGGCAGTGACAAAAATCCATCTGCAAAACATATAGAAGTAATTGAATAATGTTACCATGATGCTGTGAAATTGTCCTAATGGCTCAAAGAGGCATAAAAATACTTATGGTATCTTGTTAAAAATTCACCGGAATGCTAGTGAAAAAATAGCAGATTTTTGGGATTGCTGTGTAAATAAAACACATCACAAATTTAGGTTTATGAAAATGATAAAATGTTGCATTAAGTTGGAGTGTATAAATACACATTGCTTTGAACCGGGTCAGACACACGGATGCTGTTGTCCTCCCGGTGTCAGTGCTAAGACGTTCATTTCACACCTTCCAGTAAAATCCTACATACAAAGAGCCCCCCCCCCCCCAGAATGGCTTCCTGCTGCTGACCTGCGCAAGACTGCACACCTGACAGATAGCACGATGTGTAAGCAGTGCAGCATGGTGACTCTAGAGGCGCCTCACTGCTGATGGTGTCCGGGCCTGCTGGTGTGGCATCATAATTGCACAGCGGCAGCTCATTTCCAAACGTAATTCTCATCGCCTGGACCAGGCCGTACAGGTCTGTAAGAGGCTGAGGATGAAGGGCAGAGGCAGTCAATGGGGCAACCAACGTGTGGCTTGGGAAGGAACTGTGCTAACAGTCGGGATGAATTCAAATTACAGGTGTTTTATCCCAGGAAAATCTGGTTTACTTAATCCCATTATAATTCACTGCTGGAAATACATTTTATAAACATATACAATATTTTGTTGAGTGCATTAATAAGCTCAGCCTAAGACAATGTCCTAAAGACCCATCCATCGACTGATCGATCTTCCAACTGCTTATCCAGTATAGGGTGGTGAGGAATGTAGTAAAGATAAATAGATGAATATTTTTGGTACACAAATGAGTGATTATTTCTAAGAAAGAATTGGTCACATGTGCATTGTCTCTTATTCGCTCAGTGGGTGGACTGGAGACAACACGCCACCATGCTCTATGTACGGAGTTTGCATGTCCTCCTATTTGCATAGGCTTCTTCCTGCGGTCTAAAGACATGCGATTAAGGGAACTCATGTCTCTACTCATAAAGACCACAATGTTTGTGTGCCCTGCCATGTATGGGTATCCTGTCCAAGGTGCCCCCTTGCTCTGCCTATGACTGGCTCCAGGCTCTCACAGTGACTTGCACTAGATTTCAGGTTACGGAAAATAGAAGGACATCATCCCCTGGTGGCTGTTTGGGGTACAGGCATTATTCAGCCAGTGCCGTTCTTATTTAATGTGATACTAGTTAAATGCTACAGAAGAACACATAACTCACAAAGATATATACTCACAGCCTTCCAGGTTTGCAGGTAAGGTAAGTCGACCTTGCCGTCACCATCAACGTTTCCTGACCTGATAATCATGCTGCTTTTGGTTGGCTGTATGTAACACATGTGTGGGTGCACGGGGTAACTATGCAGCAGCCATAGGGACACTGGGATGTTACACTCCATCCCTACAGGGAACCGAAAAGAATAGTAGCTATGTGGGTCAGGTGGAATCATGTGACCTGAGAAATGATGTCAGAGTGAAACTGATTGGGTGTGGTTTACCTTTGTGACACACTGGGATTGTCCCCGTTAGACACATCAGGTGTCTACTGGAGCCGTCGTTGAACACTGAGCCATGAACATGAATGGATGAATGTGGTTTTGAGTCAAAGATCCGAAAAGTAATGAATAATAATTGAATCAGACACTTACCATGGGTGTCCACCACTGGTTTAAGACTGCTGTACTGGCAGACCACACTCCATATTTCACAAGCAATCAAATGCCTGTGTTTGTATTTCTGTTTTTTAAATGATAATGATAGCAATTATACAAAACAATTAAGTAATTCTATATGAAGAAATGCATTCTTGAAATATAATGAAAATCATTTATTTTGACAAATAGTCGACGAATAATCAAAGGCGCCTCCCACTGGACTGACACCCCTAGTCAATGATCGAACTCTGAGGCACGATAATAAACTTATTAAAGGCGCACTTTGGTCAAGTCCATCCCGGTTAAAAGAAATGCATGAAACAGAAGAGAGTGCGGCATCAAATCCCGTCTTATAGAGTCTTCTTCACTACTTCTAGAGCATACCATTACGAACTCCCAAACCACCCGGGAGCTCACAGAGATAAACAAGGGTAATAAATGAGTTACTTGTGAACAAGTAAGAGCTAAGACGGGTACATTTGCATTAAAAATTGTATTGACGTCTGGGTGCATTTCTTCCAACGATTCCGGTCAGGATCTCTTTCGCCATATTTCTAAATCAAATTTCATTTGACAATTGGGGTTCTGACCTCGAGGACCTTATATCAGATATTCCCAAACCAGTTATTTTGCTGCTATTTCAAGTCGCGGCGAACTGTGTGAGTGAGCGTCTCACATAAATACAAGTTTTAAAGTCCTCTGCTTAGTCTACGGGCTAGGTTTAATTAGAAAATCAGAAATGTTCAACGAAAATATAAGAAACTGAAACATCGAACGCTATATTTTTCAATTAAATGCATTCCAGATATATTTTAAATATAATAACTGCCCACCCCTTCTGTCATTCACAAAGCAGTATTTGATGGCGTCGAGGTAGCCTTACATTATTAAGCAAAAGACCTGTGTGTTGCATAAGTCAGTGCAATTTCCTACCTTTGATAACATTTTCTTGAGGGAGTTCAGCCTCACCGTTTCCATGATTATCCTCAGTTATGTCAGGTTGTGAAATATTTAGATGTTCTCGATAGGGTCACAGAGATACCAGCGAAAGCGCACCACGGCCCCTGAACTCCGCAACGCAATAGACGCCTCAAAGGTAATTGGGGTTCGTCCTCATGCGGTACAGCAAGGCGTTTCCATAGCATCATGAATGAAGATACCTTTCACGTTTGATCCGTCGAAAGAATGGAACGTACTCTTCTTAAGTTAGTATTTCATTACAATTATTCATCTGAAACGTGGAGAAGCCACCACCCCGAAGCGCATTTCCCCGACGGCACTGCTGCACAGGGGTGGGGTACATCATGGACATGTAATAAAAGTGAGGTGAACCCGTTTATAAGTAGCCTACTTCGCTATTTTAAATCATTTAAATCAATGACTTAAATAGACCTGCCTTGAAAAAGGAGAGTGAAAATTGACGGATGGATGGATGCGTATATTGTATCGTTATACATGACAGAAAATGTCTTTAGAATGGATGCCAGCGTTTCTAAGATAAATTACAGATCAGTTCCGTTAACCTTCACGAGGTAAAATATTAATGAAGCGTCATCTGTTTCCCTATAGGCTACCAACGTGTTTACAGCTGGATATGCATAGTCGGTGGTTGTTTCGACCTTTGGATTCGCTCAGTGAAACAATTAATACATTGATATAGTGTTTCGGGGGCGGCACGGTGGTGCAATGGTTAGCATTACTGCCTCACACTTCTGTGACCTGGGTTCGAGTCTCCACCTGGGTTCCATGGGTGTGGAGTTCCCATGATCCCTGTGTCGTCGTGGGGTTGCCGCCGGGTACTCTGGTTTCCCTGATTGAAGTTACTAAATTGTCCGTAGGTGTGTCTGTGTGTGTGAATGGTGTGTGGGTGTGCCCTGCGATGGGCTGGAACCGTCCAGGGCTGTTCCCTGCCTCATGCCCATTGCTTCCGGGTAGGCTCCGGACCCCCCGCGACCCAGTAGGATAAGCGGGTATAGATAATGGATGGATATGGTGTTTTGTTCAAATGTGCGTACCGCCTGTCCCTAATTTTTGTGAACAATCTAGTGTAGCCTATATTTATTTTTGAGAACCTACTTGTATTGTGCAGTTCCACACCCAGTAGACTATTAGAACAAACCATCCACTTCTGGCTATCGTTTATTAATCACTAATATTTATTTTCCCGCATAATTTGCCTTGCATGACTACGTCCATTCTCAACAACCCCGTAAAAGTTGTCAATTTCGGATTCAATGGAAAATCCACCAGGGACCGTCGCACCACAACTGGGGAAAAAAACCAATAAGACATTTTTGACACCTCTGGGAACACATTCTGTATTTTCCATATTTTGCGTAGTGCTATATGCAATACAAATAAAAAATTACAATACCACAGTTTCGCCGTTGTAAGTCACATCACTTTGTAATATAACATAACAGCGGTTCCAGAAAAAAAACACGAGTACAGTTAAAAATACAAAATAAAAGTTTTGCACTGGATCAAGTTATCTACAAAACACAAATGCACATATAACGAATAAGTCACAGCATGGGACTAGAGTTCTGGTTTGTTTTGAAGGCTGCGACGTCATCCTGATGAGTCCCTAATCTTCGGGATCGGGAGCTGCGGAAGGTTTTAAAAAAAAAAAAAAAAAAAAAAAAAAAAAAACAGCGACCCCTGGTGGTTGAATATCCCGGACGCGCACTGGGAAGAGTCGGCCAAGATCGGCCACTACTGCTGACATTTGCAAACAGGCGAATGGTGGTTAGGTGTTCGTTTCACCGGTGTCCCTGACGCATGCTATCATTTTCAGGGGCAGTCCCTAGCTGACCTGCTCGCTCTCGCTCTCTCTCTCTTTCACACACTATTTGCCCCGTCTTCTACTGAAGAGAGAACAAATGTGGGGCATTTCGTTTTTTCGGCGATCTGTCAATCGAAGCCACGAAAAGTCCACATGCAGCTCCAGAATGCCGCTGTTCCTTTTACTATACAGTCAATAAAAAAAGAAATGACAAAATGAACTATTTTAACCACGTGGCCATTAAGTTAGGTCTGACTCCTTTTTAAAATAGCTACAAGCTTATATAATGAGCGTTTGAAGAAAGAAACGCTTGGGTAAATAATAATAATAATAATAATAATAATAACATAAACTTGGTATCAACCTATAGACCATCTCTGGTTACTCTACACTGTAACCCTACCACAGTTTATGAATAGTTAGATTAGAACTTAAACATTTTATGGACTAAACCCACATTCAAACACTAAGGAGCACCCCAGAGTGTCCAAACCCAAGGATGCTTCTATACGTAAGAGGCAACCAAGTGTCACCCTGCTGAAACAATAATACACACACAGCTGAATCCTTCATTACTTATTGGCATATGAAAATTAATATTTTTAAATGATTAAAAATGTCCTTAAATTTTCCATGTGACATTGGAACTGATTGGAAAAGTTGCTTGAAATAAAAAACAAAGTGAGGTCATGTAAGGCAATCTTGCATCAATTTCCATACAATGCCAGAGGAAAACATCATGCCAATTATGCTGAGGATGCTGAGGTGGGGAAAAAGATCAGCACTAAAATACACACAGCTGAAGAGGTTATCATTACACAAAGCATCCTCTTCCCTTTGTATTTCCCACCCTCAGTTCAGACTTTTCACATTAAGGAGCGCAAAAAAACCCCACAAAGATATAAAACACTGAGAGACATCTGGATCGAGTTTCCAATGAACGGACAGAGGATAAAAGCATTTTGTACCATAAGGAAGACAAATATTGTCACTTAAACTGAATGCCCATCTTAGACGGCAGAATCAGAAAAGACTTCATCCACCACAATTCCTGAGCTACATCAAGAACGCCAGAGAGACTGACAGCTCCCGTGAACAACGGTCAATCAAAACCAAAGATGGGGTATTGGGTAGAATGGGACATCTTAAGGTCATCACAGTAACTGTTTGCGATGCGATCCGCAGGTTACGTGGTCTGAACCCCTCTGTACCCTATCCCTGATCTGTAACAGAAATACACTGGCAACAATATTAAATCACTGTAGCCAGTTTCAAATAAAGCTTTTTTTAAAAAAAAAAAAAAGTCAGGAAATGCATTCATGAATTAAACTAATCAACAGAAAGGGTGGGTAGTCAAAAGCGTCCTACTGCAATGACTTCACATATCCAAGGAGGAGAATTAAAACAACAGAAAAGAACAGATGATTTAAAGACTCCACTGTTCTACATCCCAGTTAAATAATAACAATGTGTATCGCATATCCATCCTGGGTAGGTCATGTGCAGGAAGGTGCCACTTACAGGACAATCCACTAGGCTGCCCCTCCCCTAACAGAGAAGCCTGAGCGAATGTAGCAAACAGGACCTGGGAGACCCACTGCTGTGAGTCCCGGGGGGGGTGGGGGAGAGAGTCATGTGACATGGGTGACACAAAGTGATGCGAACCGTGCCCAGAGCCCCGCCCACTCCCCAATGTGACGCCCAGGTTGGCTGACCGGAAACACTCAACACATAAAGCGTGATCTTCTTTAAACAAACTACTCAAGAATCAATTCACAACATTCCTTTTAGCTAGATACAAACGGAAATGATACTGTAATTTCATTCGCCGCGCCCTCCACCTCCAGCCATTTTGAGGCGTGTCCAATGTCACCGGAGGGCTCTTAGCAAGGCCAGTGTGGGGCATGCCGTCAGGAAGGCGTGGGCAGAAGCGTCCAGTGAGAAACCAGTGTCGAGACTGCAAAACAATAAGTTAAAGGACTCACAGACTCGCCCTGAGCGAAGCACACAGGAGAGAAGTCCTTGGTGATGTGCACATGTGCATCAGGCTGGGAGACGTCCTGGTGGGCGAGGTACCCTCTGATCCCAGCCCTAAGGTCAAACAGCTTCATCCTTCTGCCTCGCTTTCCCATAGCTTGTATTTGTACATTTTCCTTTTTTCTTTTTTTTGAGCAGTCCCTTCACATTCATCTTGCTACACGGCCCCCGTTTGCTGGATCCTGACCTCCCCCCCCACCCGGTTGATGAGCTGTGGAGAGCAACAGACAGGAGGGGGTGCTCATTAGCACATGAACCAAACACATAGTGAGCCAAGCCTGGGTGGTTTGGTAAATGCTCATTGGAGAAACTAGGAGGCGTAATCAAGACATCTGATTGTAGATCAGGCATTTGCAACCAATCTGATTGATTATCTCTCTGAACCAATCATTTTTCATTCTGTGCTCAGAACATTTTTGTGTAAGTGAAACTCTTAGTCTTGGAAGACATGTATGGGGGCAGGCTTGCTGCCTTATCAATTCTTAAGTCCAATGTCTTTAATCATGATTAGACAGCCCCTCCGCCCCCAGCCCACCCCATGGTATGGAGGGAACAAATCCTATTGTCACATTCTATAGAAATGCAAAGCCGTATTTTTAAATTTACCACCTACTTTGTGAGTAAATGGATTTTTTTTTTTAACCCAAAGACCGACGCTAAGAGCACTGGACATGAATTAAAGTGCTGCATTCCAACACTAGGCTGGCAGACATCCTACTTATTTCTCTGTCCAGGGCAGAATTACGGCAAGCTTTGATTTCTGAAAAAGCTGAAATGCATTTTCATTCTCTCAGTCTCTCCGTAACTCATGAGTACCAGAGCACCCAACACTAGCCCCACGAAGCCACTATCCACCATCATAAATCTGCAGTGACAAGAACCGCGCGAGTGACAGAGTCACTGACAGCCATCATTTGGTGCTGCGTGATCCAGCCCAGCCCCATCACGCGTGTGCTCTTGGCGGTTCCGACGGCTCACCCGGGTCACGACACCACACAGCGGCAGTTCAGACAGTCCTGGCCGCTCTCGTCTGGAGGGTTCAGCTTCCGGAGCTTATGCTGCCGGATCTCACGCACCAAGGTATAGAAAGCGTCCTCCACCCCCTGCAGACAGAGCGCCAGGTCCGTTAGTGCAGCACCGACCCAAACATGCTTGACAATTTCTTGGATAAATTTCCACAATGTCACTACCTGCGCTAGTCTGAAGTCCATGCCCCCCCCCCCCCCCAACCACTTTCCCTTTCATCTGCCAAACTACTACCAGGATTAAGGGTGTCATACTCACTCAGTAAAGTCTGCAGGAACATTTCTAAGATGGATTGCAAAGCCATAATTACAAACATATTTAATCTTTCAGCCAGCTTCTTAAGAACAAAAAAAAAAAAGCTAAATCGGCGCCCGATTCTAAAATGCATGTTCCCATGGCAACCTGCATTTGACACCGGGCTGTCGAATCCCGGCTGCGTACGAGGACTAATCCACCCCCCCCCACTTTATACCAGTGGGACTACCCAACTGTCTATTTGCAAGTGCATTAAATGACATCATTTGCCCCCCCGGTGTCCCTCTGTACAGCCAGATGTGACGGAAGCTGGCTGCCCCATGGGAAGGTTG
>JAODUD010000032.1:70437-82155 GCA_026784285.1 Stomatorhinus walkeri
TTGGGGTTTTTGCTTGCAAAACAGTTTCCCCCCCCCCCCCCCCAGCTCAGTAACAGTGATCACTCCTCTAACATCACCAGACCTGATAACTGATAACTGTCACTATGCCACTAATGTACTGAGCTCTGTAACGGAGGAACAGGAAACAGACACAGGGAATGCCAAGGTACCTGTCTTGTCTTGGCTGAGGTCTCGATGTAGGGGATGCCGTAGCTTCGGGCCAGCTCCTGGGCCTGGCGCGTGTCCACCGTGCGGGCCGGCAGGTCGCATTTGTTCCCCACCAGCACCATGGGCACATCGTCTGAGTCCTTCACCCGCTTGATCTGCTCCCTGGGTCGTACACACGTGAACGCATGCACACGCGGACACACACGGACAAACATATATCTTTCAGTATACTTGTCATGACATTAATCGAAATGAATGACACTCCCCCCACCAGATTTTTATGGACAATTTTTATAGACCGTTAAATGGAATTTAACGGTCTATAAAATCAGCCATAAAGCAACACTGTAACGACTTGTTTGTGATATCCATTAGTCAATAATGACATCATTGCCTAAAAATATTCTCTCTATAATAAAGCGTCCATGTTAGCACACAGGAGAGTTCAGGCAGAACCTCACTCTTTGTAAGCTAAACCTCATCCCTTCCTAAATGTGGCGTCACCAGGTGCACCTGGGTATGTGACAGGACAGACGGCAGTCAGTGCCACACTAAACAGTGTCGTTACCAGGTGACACCCAACGCAAGTCTGCCATAAGCCTTCTGTGCCATTGGTTGACTAAGCCAGCAGGGTCCGGCATACCCACTGAACACCACTTCACTCAGTCACCAACCATTCACTGTGCATCAGTGGCCATTTTGACTCAAATAACCTAACCCTCACTTTAAAACTTTATATGTATCCTTGGAGTACAGAGAAAAGGTATATTCTGTCCAGATCGAGTTATCCATCTGATATTCTGGTGAAAGGAATATGATAAGTTATGTTGTCAATAGTTTTGAGTATATTTTAAGATTCAAACCAAGAACTAATGACCTAAATCCTAAAATCCATTTTTCTCTGTTTTAAATTACCCCTGCCCCCCGGCCTGTATGCTTACTGTGTCCTTCAATGTTCCTCGCCCCCCACCCCCCGTTATCAAGATCGATTTCATTGGCCGCACCTCGAACTCCCTCGTGGTGAAAGCTCAGCTCACTTTAGCCATGATGAATGCTACGATATGACATCATGCGGCATGAGAACCTGAGTTCCTTTTTTCGGCCAGTCTCTCCCCCCTCCCAATTCCAATGTCAAGTAATATGCCGAACACAATTTGTCATATTACAAAATCAGATTATCATGGCTTCAGAAGGCCAAAGCCAAAATTTAGACCTTGGTTTCTTGTTGCACATGACATTGGGTGTGACGTTCATTATGCGGTGGGGTTATCTTCGTAGTTATCGTCACGGACACACAACACACACCTGTACTGATGAATGTCTTCGAAGGACTTGCTGTTGTTGATGGCAAAGACACATAGGAAGCCCTCCCCGGTCCTCATATACTGGTCCCGCATGGCGCTGTACTCTTCCTGTCCAGCTGTGTCCAAGATGTCCAGAAGACACGTCTCCCCATCAATCACCACCTGCTTCCGGTATGAGTCCTGAGGGGGAAACAGGGACGTTTTTGGTATGGAAGTGCCAGGAGCCCTTACTGTTCCGACATCTGAATTCTGCCCTAGTGGGGAAGCTCTCACTCTCTCACCTCGATGGTGGGGTCATACTCGTCCACAAAGTGGTTCTGGATGAGTTGGATGGTGAGGGCGCTCTTGCCTACGCCCCCAGCGCCCACCACCACCAGCTTGTACTCAGTCATCTCTCCGGCTGCTGCCCACACCCTGGGGGTGAACGAGAAAATGAGAGAGAGGGGTGAAATAAAATATACCAAAAGGAAAAAATTGTAAAACTGGATACAGGCCCCTTCACATCCAGTCTGCCTCCGATCCGAAATGTCCTCCGGGGAAATTAAACACCCCATTTGACACCATTTCACTCCACTGGCTGGAGTTGAAGACTCCCAGATCTGATTAGGATGGGTATCGGAGGCTCATAGACAATTCCTGCTCATTACACACGTCCCCTTATGCAGAGGGATGTACAGATGGCGACCGTATATTGGAACAACATTTCGTTCACTTTCCCAAAGCTAACGGCACAGTTTTTGGCAAGTCTTACACGACAGGCCATTAACACAGTCTCAGACTGTGACAGATATCACTCGTCATGGTTACCATCACTGATGTCACGCACGAGATGAGGAATCCGCCAGTAGCTCAGCATTTCCTCCCCGTTCCGCCCTAGTTCCCGGGGTCCAGGAAGCCCCTGTGCATCTGCTGCCCCGCCCTTCCATACGCTAAGCGTGTTTCACTTCCTGCCGAGAGCCCAGCTGTTCCCAGGAAGGGGGTTGGGGGGGGTGGGGGTGGTTTCTGGTAGCTCACGGAAGGCTCACGCCACCAACACCCCCAGGCACAGCGGTTGGTCGGGGGAATAACAGCCCCTTTCTCTCTCCCTTCCCCCCCTTCCTGGCCACATTTCTGACACAGCCGGGGTTAACGGTCGTATCACTGACGCTCAGTGAGACTCACCCTCCCCCAGTCTGGAGGCACTCTCCAAGCCCCATGCAGGACGGGGCTGGCTCTCCTGCCCGCGGGAGCCACATTACACTTTGGCCTTCCATTAGTTAATGAAACAAGCAGACGGACATCAGGATTTCTTGCTTAGCTGGATAACTTGTCAGATTTAAGGTAGTCTGGACTAAATGCAAGTGAACAAAGATTAAGTCCATTTAGCCCAGACTATGTTAAATCTGACAAGTTATCCAGCTAAGCAAGAAATCCTGCTTTGCGAAGCAGGCCCCAGGAATTAACCCAGGAAGGTTTATTATTGATTTATGCCTGCTACACTCGCTCTAACCACTGCTTGCTCCCTCACGTTTGGAACAAGACTGAGGGAACTTTGAGCACCATCCTGGTTTAACATACATGGCACAGCATTTTAGCTGCTGATGAGACAGGAGTCCAGCAACAGATACACTAACGCTCAAGGTAACTCCCTCCACACCCCACGTGTCAAAGGAATACCTCTTTATTTCTCCCACTATTGCTCCACTGCCTCGCTGGTAGTGAGGTTAAGAAAACTTGTGTGCAGCCATGTTCAAAACACAGCAGTTGGTCACCTTAGTGACGGGAGGGGGTGGGCAGAGTGTTTGTGAAAATAGCCCCATGCTGAGCACTCAACACTGCATCACAACGGCCGCTATTTTGCCAACATTTTTCTTCATCAAAATGAATGCACTTTTTTGGGGGGGGCGGACATTAGGGATTGTAGACATGCTTTCGACACAGAACTGACTCTCTACATGACGCAGAGTCGCCGTCCCCCTAAGGGGCCCATAGGTGCCAAAGCCTGCGATCGCAGCCAGGACTCGGAGCAGGACTATTCGAAGACAGACGGAGCAGCCGAGAGGAGCGTCAGAGCGGCTGGGGAAACGGCCAGTGGGACGATAGCAAGTGGACCCTCCTGCTGGCCCTCGGAGTGAGGAAATTAAACGCCACGGAAACCTCCATCTGTGGAAGAGGACACCGAGCGTACCGCCGTGACCTGCCCGAGGGTAAGAGCATGACTCAAACTGCTGAAGAAATAATAAATAAATGCCTAAATAAGAGTAAACAGAATCACACCCCCTAGGAACTTTGTTTCTCGGTTTGTGACTCTGTAATTGTAGTGCTAAACTGTGGGCATCCTACATGATGGGGGGGGGGGGGCAGGCCTGTATCACCTGGCCTGCCAAGCATTTACCATTGAGCAAGACTGCAGGACTGAATTCCAGCGACCATCTTGGACACATAACGACCAACATTATAAATGGTCCATACCAGTGCTAGTCATTTAACTGTCCCCGTTAAAAGAAAAATCATTTTGGATGATATTTCCAGGCTCTCATTGGGTTGGTACATCATTTCCCATCTGTTCCACCCTATTCATGTTAACAGCCAATCATAATTGGCCACCCACAATGCAGTGACATTCTGAAGCTGACGGCAGGTGCCACAAGACTCCCCGCTCTCTCGTCTCCATGGCAGCTTTTTAAAGCTTCTTCAGAGGAAAATAAAAATCTATGGCTTCTCGTTTGCTATCGTTTTCATAATCTGGCTTCTACTCGGAACTAACTAAGCAGTCCTGATGTATATGGTAATAAGATCACAATAAGGGTTACGATGGGGCCACAAGTTAAAACCCTTAAATTAAATAATAAAAACGAAAAACGATTCCCCATCTGTCAGAGCCGACTGAGTTACCAGACTATTAATACGACCACGGGGATGCAGGAGAAGTCACCGGAACGTTTCCATGGTGTGCCGGGGAATAAGGGGCCTGCCGCATATTGATGGTGGGGGGGACAGTATAAGAGTACCGCTCCCCCCACAACTCCTCGCTACGGGTGTCTGAGTTCCAGGTAAAGATTGTTTTTTTTTTTCTTGTAATGCCAGATGCACTGGAAAACGGGCGCCGGGCGTATGAGCTGAGTGCGGAGAGTGATGCATTTGGAGAGCAGCCTCATCTCTTTCAGTAACAACCAGGTGCTGGCTTGGGATGGGCCCGCCCCCCGTGTGGAACCCTTCTGCCCAGCTACCAGGAGGAGCTATTAAAATGAGAACAGCAGGACCCATAAATCAGAAGGTTTTTATTAAAGCCCCTTGGAAGGGAATACGGGCGGCTGGTGACTGTATCCATTTACGAATGCAGTCGGCAACATGATACAATGGCAAAAACATCAGCAGGAGCAATGAGATGGTATGATATGAGAATTACTATGGAAACGACATCATCTACCTGAGCGAGAGGGAGAGAGAGACACACACAACCAAACATCTCCGACCCTATACATTTCCATTAACATTCTCCGCTATACCTTCTCCCCCACTGGGCTGAATCCAACCAGAAAAACACACAAAAATGGCTGACATTTGTTTTCATAACAGCCCATACTTCAAACATAAAGCAGGAGCCGTGGGAGGTAGGAGTCTTAGCTCACACTGAGCATCTGGGTCCAAAAGGCAAATAAATGAGTGGCCTGGTGGGTTTGTTGTGCATCTCTGCTCATTCCAGCTTCAGTCCCCAGGGGGACCAAGGCCCACCACGTCTCGGTAAAGTCAGCAGCAAACAAGGAACAAAACACTGCAACACACAGTACTAACGCGCACTGACAACCATCGTGAAGGCTAATGCTAGATGCTGAATGTGACGAAGGCTAACGCTAACTACTGTCCATCACACAGGCCAACGCAAAAGGTTAGCGCTAAACTCCTGGGTAAACACCCCTCAAAACTAGCCACATGCTAGTTACTTCAGGTCCAGCCTTGGCTGTAGTCTCCCTCTGACATCTACACTGTCTGTGTCAAGCCAGCCTTACAGAACACAAGTGTCCTTTGATCACAGATCCATATTCATTCATTTCCTTATTAGCATTTCTACATCTCATCTAAGAATCTCTCGCTCTCTCTCTCTCACACACACACACACACACAGGTATCTGACCTCTGATGGATATCCACTTCTCTCTCAGAAGATGAATTGAAAGTGATTGACTGACAAGGCAAAAGGAACAAATGTGTACGCATGATGAATGTGTATTCAAATAAAGAGGTGTGAAAGGGCGTGATTTAAACCACAAAATGAACCCTGTCTAATGTGTTGCTGCAACTGCTTAAACATGTAGAAATGGACACATCGGATAGGAAGCCAGTCCATCACTACACTGTCCAGGAGACTTCGAGCAGAACAGTGGCTAACTTGTCTGCTTTTTCCTGATAACCCCTTACAATGGATACAGCAGCAAGCTTTATATTAGGATGAGTTCCATCTTACAAACAGTTTTACATTAGACAGACAGATTCACGGACTATGAGGACACTGCAAACCACCAAACCGGAAGCTCTCCACTTGAACTGCATTTCTTGGACTGTCGCAGGAAGCGATACTTCCTGACAGCACAAATTAGATGACAGCACAAGCGAAGCCTCGGCCAGCGGCAGAGTCCGCCACATGACTTAGCCAATCTCTTTGGTGCTACGTGCCACTCAGGCTACAGAGCGAGCACAAAAATGAGATTTGCGGGGCGCAGAAACGGCGCCGTCATCGACACCTCAGGACCACGCTCGCCGGGATGTGGCAAACCTTGGTAGTCAGCATGCCGTCATTACGGTAGCAGGCACTTCTGGAGAAAGCACCTGACGTCATCTGACTGCAAAAAAGAGGTGTGGTCAAAAACCAAACCTGACTGATCCGTCGAACCAAGTGGCCCCGCCCATGCACACCAAGCTCCATGGGGACTGCTGGATTCACATCACAAGCTGTGTGTCTGGCCCTGGACACACAAGGAAAGCAACTGTACAGAATTAAGCCTCATGGAAGCACCCCTCATCCACGATCCAGGGACATTAATACATCGGTCATCACCCATAAAGTCTCGCATGTGACGCGAAACAACCACGTATCCCGCTTCTGTGTCCGTCTCAGATGAGGAGAAGGGCACTGATGCCCTATAATGTGTCAGTAAGAGGCCATGATCAATGTGCGACACCAGGACAGACAACATCTACCTGTTTTATAGAACACAAGCTTAGTCAGCCATCTGTTTTTTTTTTTTTAAAAAAAAGACCATAGAAGATTTACTGCAAGGGATGAATTCTGTTTTATGGTCCGGCCTGACATGTTTATACCTAATGTACACAGCAGGGTGGGTTGAGGTCCCACACGGAAGGAGTGGGTCGACGGATGGGGCTGGGGGGGGGGGTCTGTTAGTGAAGGAGAGGCGCTGGCACAGACCCAGATATCACATGGTTCTGCAGCAACCCAAATCCCAGAAGTGCCCCTCCAATTATTGTTGTATCTAACCAGTGATCCAGCCCCAGTCCACAGTAAACCCAGAACACGGTCGCCAAGCTGGACCTCATGGGTTTACCGTATAAAAGTCAGTCTACCGTCAATGGATTCCCCGATCCCTGCCCCTTGAGGAGCCAAGGAGAATGTCACTGGCCGAGGCCCCGCAGCACCTTAGTGCGAGTGAGGATCTGCTCGTACATTTTGCTTTGCCTCCCTGACTGTGGAGATTCTCATTCCCGTCGCACTAAAGCCATCGGCTCAAACACAATAAGCAAAAAGCTCAACCAATGCCAGCTTGCAAACAACAGAAATCACTTCTTTCTCGGAAATTCAAGAGGATTAAGGATCTGAGAGTAAAGCCCTTGCCAGTACTTTGATGACGTTTAGTTGCTCGCCGTCTTCCCATCTCTGTGTGGCTCCAAGTGAGAGCCAACCACACGCAAGAGGAGCCCCAAAGCATGCTGGGACTCCAGGAGGATCATAATTGGTCCATCATCCTTGCTGCCTACATCTACATTGGCTCAGGCACAAGAGAAATAAACAGCTCGAAAGCTACCAACACCTTCAAATTAGAATAGAAGGTTCACCAGATTTGTTTTTTCTCATTTCAATGCGATTGAACGCTCTCAGGGACACCCCCTCCCCAAACACAGAGATTTCATACATGTCCTCTTACTGCAGGTCAAGATTTTGATGAAATGTGGGCCAGAAGCATGACAAAAAATTAATTAAAACCTCAATTTCAAGGTTCATCAGGTCCAGGTTAGAGCCAAACTACTGATTAAAGGTCAAACAGCCTCCTCCACATGGCCGCTACGCTGCAACACCCCTGCTCTGAAAAAGATCAGTAAATATAACCGTCCACCTTTGATGGGGGGGGGGATTAACAGGTCACTCTGAAACCCTATCTGGCTGCCTGGACCCTGAGGATACTATTACAGGAGAGATCTACAGAGACCTTGAGTGGCATCCTAGAGATGTGTCTCAGTTCATCTTTCTTAAAAATATACTTAAAATAACATGGGGAGCCAAGCTTTGAGATGCCCCGCTCCCCGTGACACTCCCCCCCCTCCCCCCGCGAGGCAGCAATACTAGCTGGAAACACTATTAGCATCAGGCTTCTGAAGAAATGCTAACGCTCACACATGTTCCCCTTTCCTACCTGTGTATTCAGACTGCCGCACTGCCTAAGAACACCCAACCTTCCCCTGCACTTTGATTATCCATCCCCATACCCGTGGTTTTCCACTCAAAGGTGACGTCATGGGCTCTCTCAGGAGAATGAGGAAATTCCAGCTTATTTTTTCTAATAAGCCAATCTCGTATCGCGAGAGGAAGGACAAGCGGGTGACACAGGCTTGTACCGGAAGCCAAGGGCAGCGGAGCTCGTCCGTACAGAATGCTGGGCAATCGCGCTCTCAGTTCTGCATCCAGTCACATTCCTGAGCTTTTAGCCATAGCCGGAAACATGACTCGTACATAACACTGTCATGCAAATGCCAGAATCAGGGGGCTTCCCCACTGAGTTACAGAAGAACACCAAAAACAAAACTTTCACCTGGGAAGGATATTCACAGCATTTTTAAAAACACCCGAAACAACGTGTTATAACGTGTAACACATAGAAATCAAGCTGTATGACTTAAACAGAAACGGCAATAGCCTAAAATCTTTCCAGGTACAGGAGTCTCTCATACGTGCCCCCACACACCCACGTGCACCCCCACACAAAGATGTAAAAGGTGCAGTTTCTCAGGGGAAATCTGGCACCCTTTCTGTGAGACTAAGACGATGGACTTCCACTTTACTTTAAGTGAATGGTTTTAGAATGATTTTGAGTGCTCGTTTAATGGCCCGCAGAAATGACCCGCTTTGATTGCTGTTCTCTTGTAGTCACTAATCTGGCAGCCAAATGCTGCTGCTGGACACTGAGCGGCGGCGACGTCAACCTGCCACATGTGCCACATGTCAGAAAGCAGCCTGTCCCGGCAAACCGGCCACAATTGTATTAATCCACAAATACACACAGGCTTGCAATTATAACGTTATGGGGACTCCATTCATTTCTATAGGGAAAACTCTAATCACAACATGGTGACCTTAACCCCTACCCAGCCATAACCTTAACCATGAGTAACCAAGCAGACAGCTTAGCCCACTGAGCCACACGCTGCCCCCTGTTGGTCCCCACAATGTAATATGAACCTAATCCATACACACACACACACACACACAAACACCATACTTCTGAGAACTGAAAAACAATTGAACATGTCCAATTCAACTGTCAGCTCAGCTTTACATGAGTCAGTATGCCAAAAGGTAAAACAGATTGTAATCCCCATTAAAGTACTACAGCCGCTGGGAAACAGAAAGTTAACAAAGATAAACACAGTTATTAGTGTATATTTTTAAGCAGGAATTGGCAGTGACCACCCAAATCTATATATCAAAATATGTTTGCAGATTCAATCTATATCACGATTTTACTGAAAAGCATTAAAGGATATTTAAAAGTGAAGATCAAGGCAGTAAGGACACACATATTCACCGCGTGTCGTTCAGCGCCATCCTTTTCAGCTTGGAATTCACAGTGAAACAAACACATTGACATGGTTGACACCTAAATTCACGAGTAGATGCTCAGCACAGAAAACATTATACTAATCGTGGCTGTGAGTTAGTTACGGCCAAGTCCATCTCGGGTTTCTTAAATCAGTAGTTAAAGAACATTTTCGTTTCCAAATAAATTACACCAACACCGGAGACAGAGCAGTCGACAAGACTAAGACTGTCTGCAAGCTCCTGATGCTGAATTCAGATGTGCTCCTGGAAGTTCATCCAACATGCTAACTCGTCCAAGTGTGTGAACACTGTCAGAAAAAAAGGGTCCATCCGTGGTAGAGTTTTGTTCCCCAAGGTATAAACAACATTCATGTACCCACAATGGTACAAAATGTTCCTCAGAGTACATACCTGTACCTTAAATTAGATTAAATGCACATTTTACCTAAAGCTGGGGCACTACAAACAGGACCTTGAGGGTACAGCCCCAGTGACAAGTAATTGTCCCCTCGTAGGTACAAATTGGTACTTATTTTCTGACAGTATATGGCCTGAGGTCAGCAGAGACACCCTCTTCAGGTTAGTCTGTCCGCGGCAAATAAGGTGCCATAGGCATTAAGTTCATTATGACTTTATGATGCCGTTTTATTTAAACATTTTTAAATCCATTTTACATAGTAGCTTTCAAACGAGCATCTTTGTTATTCAGACCCATCAACACACACATTGTGTTTCGGTTACAACTGTCCGTAACTGTGTTTGCATTTTTAATCATTTCAAAACAAATGCAAAAAATAAAACTGCACCATTCTGTGAACCGAAAACTGAGGTGTGTTTTGTTTACCATCATACCATAGTAAAGACAGTCTTCGTACATCAATGAGCTTTTAGTAGCCTGTGTAATGTCGTGTCAGAGGTTGTTCTGTTGCACACATAACTATGGGCTTGGGGTCTGCAACTCTGGGTCGGGCGGAAAGATTTTCACAAACATTAGTGGCATTAATAATAATAATAATCAATCCTTTATTTATCCCCATGGGGAAATTCCTTTTTATGCCTCCCTCAACTTGCTCTTTGTAGAGCAAGCTGTCCGCAAGGGGCAGCCACCTGTAGCAACGCCCAGGGAGCTGGGGGTCAAGGGCCTTGCTCAAGGACCCACAGACAGGCTGAGGCTGGGTTTGAACCAACGACCTTGTGATTACAAGCACACCGGCTTAGCCCACTGAGCCACTTGCTGCCCACCGAATTACCAGAATATCCTACTCCTGCAAATCTTGCCAATAACCTTGCTCATGTTGAAATGTCCGCTTAGTCCAAATAAACGAGTCCAAAGAATTTTGGATTTAAACTGAGACGGTGCCAGAAAAACCGCGGCACATTGGGTGCCATGGGGAAACACGCAAATCATGGGGAGAATATGCGAACCCCACATGCAAAAGGGAGGGGGCAGAATCTCAGCCCCCCCCCCCAGAGGTGTGAAGCATCACTGATACCCACAGTCACCCTGCTGCCCACAAACTTACTGTGCAGATGTGTTTTAAATGTGATCTTGTCTTTCCTTCCTCAAAAATAAGTACTTCACAAAATTCATCAAGTCGACAGGAACGTGAGAAGAACTCTCAGAAGGCAGTCGAACAGAACCAGGGACCTGGAACACTTAGACCACAAAAAAAGAAAAAAAAAACACAGAGAACCAGTGGAGGGAATGGATTCCCCATGCTCCCCCCTAAAACAACATATGCCCCCCTTGGCTGTGCCATTAGGGTATTGTAAAATTACCTCAAAAGATTTGTATATGAGCAGACCCATATGAGCAGAGATACATGCCCCCTACAGGGGTAATTGATTTTTAATGGAACGATGATTTGGGGCGGCGGGGTGCCTCATTAAGTGGCACTGTTGCTTCACACCTCTAGGGCTGGGGGGTTGGAATCCTACCCCCGCTTTGTGTGTGGAGGCTGCACGTCCTCCCCATGTTGCACAGAGTTCCTCCTATTGTCAAGACATAGTTAGGCATCTCAGAATCGTCCATCTGATGTCCCTGGCGTCCTAGCCAGGCTGTGCTGTATTCCCCCCCCGTGCCCTTTGCAGCCAGATACCCCTCCCCCCCATCTAGCATAAGCAATTAGATGATAGATGGATGATGACACCAAAAGGAATCTCTCCAGAAAAGCACGAGAGACAGACCTTGAAAGCCAAGTCCAACTCACACAACCCCCC
>JAODUD010000032.1:90808-115686 GCA_026784285.1 Stomatorhinus walkeri
CCCCCCCCCCCCCCCCCCCCCACCTCTGATGCTGTCATCACTAAGCTGCTGTCGGTCACCGTGTCAGATGCCATTTATTATTACTGTGACCACATTCTGACCACTGTGGAGCAAACTGTCACGGGAATCTGGGAGTGCTGATGGGAGGGGGGTGGCAGAGCCAATGGTTTCAGTGTGGAGGGGGGTGGTCCTTCATTATTGCATGGATGGAGTAGCCACTGGGGGCAGGAGAGCGGGCCACTTACAACTGTCACTGCCTCCACAGGGACCTGGGGACATCACTGTCCCACCTGCGTGTCCTGTGCGCGGCTCGCTGCGGCCTCACTGACCTGGATGGGATCCCATCATTCTGCTCCCTCAAGGTCGGACAGTGAGCTCACCCCATCATTCATTAATTAACATTCATTTTTCCATTCTGATTTCTGACCGTTATTTCAGTCTTAGGTGATGGTCCGTGTTACCATGGTTTCTGTGATTGACCTCTGACCCCATCGCCCACTCAGGAGCTGTACGCGGCCTACAATGACATCTCGGACCTCAGCCAGCTCAGCATGCTGGAGCACCTGGAACTCTTGGACTTGGAGGGCAACAACGTAGACGATCTCGTCCAGGTGCAGTACCTGGGCCTCTGCAGCCAGCTCCGTGCCCTGACCCTGGAGGGAAACCCCATCTGCATGCACCCCCACCTAGGCACCCAGCAGGTACTTGACCCCACCCATTTTACTGCTGCCGTGGAAATCCCCTTCCAGTAGATGATGAGGTCAATGGTCATCTCGATCAATGACGTTATTGTCCTATTTTATCTTGTACTTGAAAAGCCAGTTGGGACGCTATACTAGATCAGCACCTGTTGTTTTTGGAGCGTGGTGGTAATGTGCAGTTAGCGTCACAGGTGAACTCCCCTACCTAAGATCTGTGCTATATCTGAGCTTCAGCGCTCCACAGGAGATCGTGATGCTAGCAAGGGACACATGGAACAGCAAGCTTCTGTCACATGCACGCAATGGGCCAATGTGCTGTCACATGACACGAGTTCCGTCCGATTGATTCGCACTTGCGGGGAGTGCCGTGCGTATAGCCAGGGGGAAGCTGGCCAATAGGAGCAAAGGACTTTGTAGATGAATGACAGCACAAGAGTGTCTTCTCACTGTTGTCCTCTCCGTTGCATTGAAATGCAGTCAGTGCAGTGCGTTTAGCTAAATAAAAGGGCTTTTTGATGTGTTGATTCCAGTGGAGGCGGGGGCCGTGGGTGGGTGGGTGGCAGGGTGGGGGGGCAGGCGGTCTATGACTCAGCGAAGCCCAGGTGCCTGTTTTTGTGTCTCTGTGGTTTTGTTTTCCGTCTTGAGCTGCACACGTTTCCGACACTGATGGCTCAGGTTGTGTGGTTGAGGTTGGTATAAATATGAGCTGGACTCTTCTGGTGGGGGTTTAACAGACACCTGTGGGCTCAGCGCCCCTCTCCCCATAATCATGGGACCAATGAAAAAAATTGTTAAAATGGCCATTTCAAATGTAATGAGGAATGCTGCCACCTAGTGTACAGGAGTGGTATTTACCTGTTCTGTGCTTTGGGGCTGGCTGCTTGTCTGGATAGGCAGCGCCATACTGCTACAGGTCAGCTGTAAGGGATCTGGTTCCGCAGCTGCGTTATCTGGACGACATCCCAGCAGAGGATACAGGACCTCGCTACGGCACGGCCTCCCTGGAGGACTGGGACGTGATCAAGGAGTCCATTAAGGAGAGGCTCTCAGACTGCATGGGGCCGTCAGGTAGGGAAAATGTCTTGAGATTGGGGGGGGGGGGGGCGATGCTGTGTGAGTAAAATGATGTGTGAGTAATATGATGTGTGAGTAAAATGATGTGTGAGTAATATCCTATTTGCACTGAACCAGCAGAAGAGAACACCGCCGGGGGAGTTCCCTCCTCTCGACCCTCTTCGGCGCCTCCCCCCCTCAGCCGATCAGCCAGCCGGCCTGGAAGCGGCAGACCCAGCACTGCCCGACCCGCCTCCTGCCCCAGGTCCAGGCCTGGCTCAGCTGACGCAGATCCCGCTTTTGTGGACCCGGATGCCAGCGACTTGACACATGGTGACCTTGCGAGACAGCGTCCTCTGCTGCAAGACAGGGCTAGTCCTACAATGACAGACGTGCTGGGGATCCAGAGCAGGCAGGCCTTAGTGCAGCCTACAGACAGTCAGGATGCTTTATTAAATATTCCAAAAAAGGAAAATTCATGGTGATCACGACCCTTGAAGTACAATTAACCACAAAACACATCGTGTTCTGGACAGTGTTACTTAGTATCTTAGGTGAACTGTGGGACTTTAAAACAGATCTTTTCCTATTTCTGTCAGGGCTAAGAGAGCCATGAGTAGGAGTGTGTGGATAGTGTGGCCAGTACAGTTTATGCACACTGCCCCCTGCAGGTCATACTGAGAGTTTGCAGATTGGATTCTGACAGTTGTGTTGGCTGTGGTGTCTTGTGCTCTGAAGCTCCACATGTTCGCTTCTGTCACCAGGCATGGGCCGGGTGATGTGTGGAAACCCTGTGCAGGCCCTCAAGCAGCGGCGGCAGAAGCTCAACGTAAGCTGGACCTCCTGCGACATTTCAGTCCATCACAGTCACTCTCTTTGAAATGCCATTAAAACATTGTTACAATTCCTAGTAGTAGTTATAGCAATGATGACACATTGTGGCCTAGGAGATGTTTATATACTAGTCACTATTTTGCACATTTATTTACATTATTATAATTTTTCTTGAGTCTGCTTAGGTGCCCAGTTCAGAGACACAACATCTTTCAGGATCTGAAACTTCCTTGTTATAATTCTTTGTTTTTTTTAAAATGTTTCCTCCAAATAGTGATTTGTTTTAGATATGTTTGTTTTCCAAAGCAACAATAATAATAAATATAAGGCTGATGTACACAGTAGAGGATTTGCATCACACATTATAACATCACAACGATCAGTAACAGCGAGGGAACCGTAAGAGCTAAATTGGCATGAATAAGCCTGCATAATGATGATTGTGACAGACTTTCACTTTTAGACACAGAACCCTGAATCGTACTGAGGTCATGCCCAGGCTGTGCTCCCCAGCCTGGGAGCAGCTGTCTGAGTGTGTGAGCGTGAAGGTAGCTTGTGGAACCTCTGTGGGCCGCTGCCTGTCTCTCGGCTCCTAGTGGCCTGTCCCTCGGCCACCCCCAAGTCTCCTTCTCCCATCTCTGCAGCACCCCATCTCCTGTTCTCCCTCCCTCTCTTCGAGCTACACCACCCAGGACCAGCCCAATGACTTCAGGGAGCGCCGCTGTGACCCTGGGGAAGCAGAAGATGCTGAATTCGGTGACGTGTTCATGGAGCTGCAAGCCTGGAGACAGGGGCACAGCAGGTATCCGGCCTCTGCCCATCTGCCTGTCTGTCTGTTTGCCCGTCTACCCATCTGCCCGTCTGCCAGTCTGCCCATCTGCCCGTCTGCCCATCTGCCCGTCTGCCCATCTGCCTGTCTGTCTGTTTGCCCTCTGCCCATCTGCCTGTCTGTCTCTTTGCTAGTCTGCCCGTCTGCCCATCTGCCTGTCTGTCTCTTTGCCCGTCTGCCCATCTGTTCCTCTGCCCGTCTGTCCCTCTGTGATCCTCAGCCCTAGCCTGCGACCATGTGCCTCGTTTCCCTTCTGCGATAGGCGGCTGATTGCCATAGCAAAGGAGCGCCTGCCACAGGTGATGAAGCTGTCCCACAGCAAGGAGGATGATGAGGAGGAAGGCAAAGGCAGCAGCATCGACTCCATGAGTGACGAAGAGGGAGATGAGGAAGGTGAGGGCCAGAGACCAGGCAGCAGTCCCTGGAACAGCACAGACTCCCCAGATTCTTCCTTCCAGTCTTTGACCCCAGGTGAGGTACCCTCCCCCCCAACAGCACCAGTATGGAGTGGATCAAACGCCTGTACAGAAACAACTAATTTGACTAGGAATGCTCTGTTTGATGTGATCAGATTTCATGTCAGAAGGCAACGCCATGTCCCCCAGTGTCTCACGGATCTCCACGCCACTGGACACCACCGCGTCTCCCTCCCCGCCCCTGACACCCAGGGCACCAGCCAGTGCCCGCAAGGGGCCGTTTGAGACACGCACGCGCCGGCTGCGGACGGTCAGGAAGGTGCCATTAGGTGGAGGAGGAGGAGGAGGAGATGGAGAAAGGAGAGTAGGGCCGTTGCCAGGGGAAGAGTTGCTGACCGCATGTCCTGAGAGTCATTCTGCTCTGACGCCTTGTAGCATTCTGCCACACAGATCCAGCTCAGAGCCTGATGTCCTGGGACACACAGGCCTACGGTATTCACCTATCGAAGCGAAAACTATCTTTGTCTACATGTCTCCATCTCGTGTTTACAATCCCTTTTGTTTGAAGTGACAGGACAGCGAGGAGCTACCAGCCCCGGCCAGTCCACGTCCACTTTCCCACAATGCCCCAGGTGTCCCCCATACCTCTGACACCCAGAAGGCCTCGCTCGGCCCGGCCCTCCCTCCAGGGGCTCCCCACCCAGGATGGTCCCCACTGCAGCTGACAGCTGGAGCTTCCTGTGGAACAGCTGTGGCTGCTTATCTGGAGGGTGTGAACTTCTGGTCTGCTGAATGGCTCTCACTGCTATTCCACTACAATAACTGAATTAAGTCCTTGGGTTATTAAGTGTATAAGGCTTCATCTTCTAGGATCTACAGGCTATCAACCTACTATATAAACAAGCATTTTTTTGCACACTGATTCAAATGAATTTCTCAGCTTTACAGAAACAAATACTAATATTGTAATATAAAACACTTTTCTGGATGACATAAACAAATGTTGGATGAGTACATTTTCTTCAAATGCATAAGTAGGGAAACAGCTAGTTGATTTCGCTTCAGGCTGAATTCTTAAGTGTTCCTGACAATAACGGCTGTAAGGTAAGGAAGGTTCTGAGAGCAAGGAATTCCTGGCCTTTCACACACGTGACACTGTTGATGCAGCAAGAGGTTTTGATTAAAAACTGTTCTAATTCTAACATGTATGCCGTTAATCTAAAAGCAATGTGAGAATACCCTGTAACTGAGAATGCCCTGTAACTGTGAATGCCCTGTAACTGAGAACTAAGAAATGTGCAAGATTCCCATTCACTGATAAAATGTAACTGACTTATTGGCCACAATGCTGCATTTTGAAAATAAAGGAAATTCAGAACGAAAAAGCACATGAACTTATGTATGGAATCATAACCAACAAATCATATTTCAGACTTGAATACGTATTATGTAACGTCACAATGACGCCTGTATGGATTAGAAGTAATACACGCTGTCCACCAGGGGGTGCTGTCTACATGCTCACCGTTGCTTCTGGCGTTCAGATTAAAGCATGTCAAGAAAAGTATTCATGTTATCTATGGCATTATAGGAAGAATGACAAAGTAATTTACAAATACAACACATAAAGGCCAAAATTGGTAAACATTCTGTGTGTTCATATTCAGTCGAAAATGACAGAATCCTAAAACATGGATATTAATTCTGGTTAATCGATGTTTGCGTCAGTTTTCTAGTTCACATGGGTATAAACCTCTAAACAGAGGGAGCACAAAATTAGTTCGATCAGGGAGAAAATCTGTTCAGTCAAGAGCGTACATACTGCAGTCTATATCATATTTCATTCTGTCAGAACTTCCACACGTCTCACATGTACTGTTCTATTTGAGGTTATAGGAATCATTCAGCTGCCAAGAGTAATTGTTATTCGAAATAATCCCCAATCAAAACTTTTCGTTCAGTTTCCCGTTCTATCGGACATGTTAGCCTGGTATCGTCTCTGATTTCACTCAGTTAAATAAAAAGAAAAGAAGGGCTAAACATATGGTCATTCTCCTACACTTTACCCGCTGCAAATTATCGGCAAAGCTGTCGAGCTTTCTGCCAAATGGTGGAGCGACCAGGCAAGACCGCAGTCATCCGATCCCATAAGTACCATTCTGAGGTGCTCACTGTTTTGACTGGAGCTCCGTGTTCACGCTCTCGCACTCCATTTGACACAGCTGAACGTCTTGCACGTTCCTAAATTCTTAGGCACGTTCAGTCCTGTGGCCTGTGTCTTTATTATTATAATTTTTTATTTATTTTTTTTGGGGGGGGGGGCTGACAGAATACCCACAAAAATGCACGGATTCCATGTCTTCCGCTGCAGTGGCGAGCCCAATGCTGAAAAAATAACAAAATAGAAAAGTTTTACAGAAATAAGTAAATAGAAAAGAATGTGAATGTAAGATGGGATTTGATCAAGCTGAACTGTCACGCCCTGCTTGTTTGATCCTCCTGTGTGTCACGCCCCCTCATTAACCTCATGTGAAATCCCGAGGTCACCGGCTCTTTCTTGTTATTTCCATTAAGTCCAGTGTTTTTACGTGCTTCCCCGTTAGTCCTTCCCCAGTCCTGTCATTGACATCTTTGGGTTGGTAATGTCCAGTTGTGTTCCTGATTGTGGCCTGCCCTTATTAAAACCTGAATTTTGTCCTAATTTCTGGAATCCAGTGCTTCCCTTCCCGCCGTGCTCGCAGTGGTCAAGAATTATAATTATTGCCTTTTGTTCATCGTGCCGCAGTCACATTACCTAATGGCAATTCATTCATTTTTTGCCACCAGCTCCCAAAAATCACATGTGCTCACCTCTGCCCAATCCAGATCACAATTTGTTGGCTAACCATTAATTCTTTCCAGAGTACCTTGTTATCGAGAGGAGCTTACACACATACTGCATTAAAACTATGCTCCTCCCTCTCTCATGCTGAGATATATCTGCCTGGGTAATTCTAACTAATAACCCTGCTGAAAGTCAGATTTGTGAGATTTGGACCAGAGCCATCTGCTCCCAGAAGTGGCCCCTGGATCATGGCACCACACCCTTCCCCTGACAGGAGTCTCCTATGTCTTGCCACACTAACCTGACTGCTACAGAAACCCAGGTAAACACAACCCATAACACAATGTCCCTTTGTCTTTACATAAAGAAAAATCCAATAGATAGACACTTTCTCTTTTTTTTTCATGTGAAATATGTACTTGTCCATATACTTGCACACACATGTATTGCAGGTGGAAGGAAATACAATCAAGGACTTTGACTTTACCAGTGAGGCAGCAAACGCTTGACCTTCGATGGCTCCATCTCCTCCCAAATCCTCTGTTTTCTCACTATGATAACAGGTTAGAGCTTTGAACCTTCCCCATAATGTCAGACCAGTGATAAACCACAATGATGCTGTGCCATTAAAACAAAAAGCAGCGCATACTCCCCCTTGGCTCCAGGGCCGGAGGAACCACTCACAATATCATGACAACTGGAAAAAGTCAAAGGGGGAGAGAAAAAAACAAGACATACTGTAAAATGCCAACCAGACTGGCAACCAGAGGCTGAATTGCTGTGATTTCACGATATAAAGTTAGCCAACATTCTTTGCATGCCCCGTCTTTTAACATTCCATAAGATTATTATTTGAATTTTTATATTCAAATATGAAGTTATTCTCACTTGTTTGTACACAACAATGTAAGTTTACTATCTTACCAAGCAGGAATTAACCAGTAGCGTTTTGACACAGACACACATTTATATTATGCTCAGGGGCGCTTTAATGCCCGGACTCCGGTTGAATATTTATCATCGAGGGACACCCTCCCCCACATTCGGCAAATTTTATCGTCACCATCTTACAAAACGGTAGGTGGCCCTCTGGCAGCGCAAATAACCCAGGGGCCTCTGAGCGTGTTTATGCAAAATAATCAGGATTTGTAAGCACACTTGATTTTGAAATAGCCTATATATATTGCTCTATTGAGTGGGATTCTGATTAAAAAATAAGAATAAACAAATTCCAGACGCGGTAGAAGTGCTGGGTTGAGACAAGTCTAGGACAGAATTCTTTTTTCGGATAACAGCTTTCTGCCGAGGGGACATTCCTGTCAAGCCGTTTAACAGATTTCTCCCTGGCTGATCGCTCTCCTGCAAAACACGGAGTACAGGTGCAGCCCACGTAACCGCGTCCTTTAGTTTTCACGCCGATCGCGGACCAGCCAGCAGATCCACAAGCTTAACAGCACCTCCCTGTGGGTTTGAGGCTGGCAATAAGCCTAGCCCCAAGGATGCGCAGCGTGAGCTGAAACGCGGTGAAGAGCTGCCGGGCTGTTTCTAGCTGGTCTCATTGGGCGCACCTCAGCGTTATCTCATGCGGGCTTTTTAAATGTTACTGGAGCATTAAGGGAGAAAACTGCTTTCAACAAAAGATGTTAAAAGCACGGCCCATTTGCTGACAAACAATTTTAAAAGGTGGCAAAATAAACTAGATTTGAGGAAGCGCGTGCATTCTTGTTAATACCAGTTTCGCCCATCTACAAGTGTTTTATTCCTGATTAAAACTAATTTAATTAAGACTCGTCTTTATTTTAATGTGACAGTCTCATTAGCATCCCCCCACCGCTGGGCTTATGCAGTCGTGCAATAGCAACAGGAACATACGCGTTTTCGCGAGGGCAGAGAGCTAGTGCGGTTGTTTTTGGTTGCCATGGCAGGACGAAATCTGTTGCTAGGAGAAGCTGTCCGGAAGTAAACGGTAGAGAAGAGGCATTAAGAAGCGCTCGGACACTACAGCCACTCAGGCGTATCTTATAGAACAACCACGGTCCTTTCTATAGGCAGAAAAAAACAAGGTAAAGTGCAAGTTTTTATTTTATTCAATGAAAGGTTTAAGTGAAAGTACAATTCTGAGGAAACTATTTTCATTTTTCTTTTACTCAAGTAAAAGGTTCCTGGTGCTGAAAGAGGTTGACAGACAGACCTTGACGTCTCGTCGTTATTCGCTTGGTAAAACATAACCGGTAAATCTGAGAAACATGGGAATATTTTGTATCCGTTCGTGAAGACTTTTAAAACGTTTAAGTACTGTAGAGTCTAGAGTGTAGGCTGTCAGCGCATACTCAGCTATAAAGCTCTGAGCTATAAAGTTCTGCTATGGCAGTACAGCCAGCTAGAAAAACAAACGATTTATCGGAAGCGTATAGTGGTTTAATAAATAAAGTATAAAATAAAATATTTCGCTATAGCCATAAGAGACGATACCGACAAGGTTCACTTTAATCATCTCTGTTTTACGTAGTATTTTACCCGACTGTAGTCTATTTTAAGTATTTGCAAATTGAGATTATAAATAACTGCGACATATCATGACATCTGTTTAGGGGCGGTAACTTACTGCTTAATAATATTTGAAACTTTGCTGGGTTATATATGTGTGATATTAGGATGGCGAGTATTGTAGTTACCTGGCAAGGTGATTAATTTTGTAAAATATACGCTGCGTGACGTCTTTTAGCCTGCTGTCAATCTGCTCATCCACCTGCGCGCATGCGCAGCACGAACACTTACTCCATCGCCGCAGGCTCCTCTGTCCGACACGTGCCGTCCACGTCCGTTCATTTGGACTTGTTTTACTTTGATGTTTTTAAACTAAGCGTTTTACAGATCAGGGAAGGGTTCGAATTTATGTATATTTTCTAGTATTTCAACCCTTGTCGTTTGTGTTGTTAGCGGAATTGTCTACTTGAGCTGCACCTGCAATAGCCTAGTTGTTTTCGAAGCTATTAAAAAGTACAGACAGTTCAGTAATATCACGCAGAGACGGCTGCAGGTTTGCCAACTCTCATGCATCTGGCGTGACAATCACGCTTTCCGACCGTCACGCTCACGTAACAAATCTAATGGCAAATCTGTATTATTCCATTATAAACCAAAATTTAGGCACATCAAAAACGTTGGTGTAGTTTGCAAACCTTACATGATATTTACACGATAATAGAACGTTTACATACATATAAATGCGTGTGCATGTGTGTGCAGGCTTGTCTCGAATTGTAAATCTCAGGCCAGCCAGCTGACCTAAGTTGGCAGCCCTGTAACTGATTTGCAGATTTTCGGAGAATTGAGGGTGATTTGTCATCTTCTGGAGTATGAAAAGTTTTCCACGTTGTTATAGGTGTGAAAAGTTTTAATACGTGAGCATAACTGAAAAGAATGTAAATATGATTACGCATAGAAAATCAAGATTTCATGCACTATATGTCAAGTGGTATAACAGTGCGACAAACCAATGTATGCATTTTCGAAAATAGTTCCATATATTTATATATATACACACTGTATGACTACGTGTTTATATATACTCTGTCATATGTTTGTTATTTACGGTATTGAAAAAAAATCTAACACAACTCAACTTTGTAGGTCACGGACTGTCCTTTTACACAGCGTTGGTTTTCGGTTAGTGCATGAACTTAAAAGCCCTTTTTTGTCATACAGTGAATATATCAACCACAGATTCATACACGAGTGTCGCTGTCTTTGCATGGCAGAGATTTCGCAGTGGTCGTACTGATATCACAATCGTTCTGCTCCTGGTACCTCTCGCGCGTTGATGCAAGACACATTGTAGCCGGGAGTGAGGGGGAGGCGCGCGCGGCTCGCACCGCTCAGCTAACGCCGCTTAAGTTTTGCGGCATCGCATTTATGTGCGGATCTCACGTTGTTGGCAGACGATTTCTGAATTGTACTGGGAAGTGACGTGGGAAAAGATGAATTTCCATACTGATTGTCTTTTAAATATAATTTACCTAGACATCTAGATATTTTACATCATTCTGGTGTTCGGAAACATAATAGCAAGTGACTGTTGGTGTATTAAACTTACTAAAATGCTGTGAGAAGATTGTGGGTGGGAACTAAAACTGAACATATGATATAGAGGCAGAGGATTTTGGGAATTTCCCCTTTTCAGAGACAGACAGGGTCAGGGAAGGGACAGGACAGTGACAACACTTAAAACACAAGGAACATAAAATAAAGTTGCCTGTTTGGTGTGAGAAAAAACAAACTTTTAAAATTCATTGGTGAAAATGGAAGCGGATAATAGGCTCATTGTTGTTTTACACAGTTCAGGACAGCTGGCTTGGGTTTAGGTTTAATGATCTATAATGGATAATCCATCCTTTAAAACTAGTGCAGTTTCCTGTTCATCTACAGTATCACTGGGCATGGTTTCCAATGAAAAGTCCTTTACCAGCACTATGGCTCCAGATTTAAAATAGAAAGGATGGTGGAAAACTGAATTGAATAGGTAGGGGTTGTCACTGGTATTTAATATTTAGGTAAAGCATACATGCTATGCCCTCTGCAATAAGCAAGGCAATTTAATCTTTGTCATCCTTGAATGTGAATACCCATCCATTGTTTAAAATATTTTTTTTACGGGTTTCTATTTACATGCTGAATGGAATGCTGTGAAACTTGTGTATTGAGTTGTGCTGGCCTCTGCCTCAAAATCCTTCCAGAGTGAGTCATCTGTCCAGCTGACCTCTGGAACAAAAACAAGAAAAGTCTTATGTGCCAGTGGGAGATAGCACGGCTCTCTCCCACACACACACGCGCCCGTGTGTTCACTGGCAGGTGCAGGCTGGCACTGACCCTCAACGCGATCTTGCTTTGATATACATATTCTAGAGCACAGCATCTAAGGAGGGTGAATTTGAGATTTCATGTGGCAGATTTGTTTAAATACCAAGAGTTTTAAATACTCCCGCCCTTTTCCCATGTGGCTTGACATTCCAGTGCACTCTGGATTTGGATTTTGTTAGTTCTTTGTATGGTCCTTCAGTGTGTGTCATTCATTAGTGATCATTGTACCATACGGCTGCCTTATCAACCCATCAGCACTGACTCATCTCTCTGCTTTTGAATGACAGTCACAGAAAGAAGGGCAGCTGTCTTCCGCTCTAACTTTGTCTTTGCATCTGTGTGTTATCTGAACATTCCAGTAAAATACAAGCTGTTTTTCCTGATATAGTGATTTAGCCGTGCCGATACATAAATGAATTGTTCTTTGTCTTCCTTGTATGTCAGATACCCGACTTCTCTGGGACCTCGGTGAGACTTATCTCCCTGCATTTTTTCTTGCAGTTAAGGCAACTTCAAACTGTGGTATTTTAATTTTTTGGTGTTATAGTAAAAGTTCTGCACTTTGTAACCATGTAACTAACAAAATGCCCACATTTTAAGTTGTTCAAGGTAAAAAAGTTGATATATTATTAATTCAAGCTGGACTGATGTTTCAGGCTATAAATGAGACTTCTGTGAAGATCCAGCGTCTCTGTTTCCTAGTACATACCTTTTAAAAGTGTTGTTAAAAACGTCACTTAAGAGGCTGTACTTGAAAAATGCTTTTGTTTGCAGAATAATTATTGCAATCGAAGTCTGGCCTGTTCTACGTTTGACTGATCAACAGACCTGACTCTGGTTTTTATGGCCTGTAAAGAGTGGGACCACCAGTGGACCGGCTTTTCTGTGCCCTGTGCTACAGGAAGGTACGCCGGCACCTGCTGATAAGAATGAGAAAGGTACACTGATTACTAGGCTGGCTGTGGGAGAGTACCAGGATCCATGTTTATAGGTGTGACATGGTGATGTTCCGTGAGTAGGGCTGGTGGGAAAGGCAATAACAGCAGGGGTCAAACCAGCCGTACAAAACCAGAGTGAAGTGGAATCTGTCTCAGCTCAAAAAGACACAAACCAGGGTGTTGGTTTGCTGGCTTTCGGTCACACTTTTCTCGAAAGTCGTCCATATTTCACTTCACTCCTTTTTTTTTTTTTTTTGTTCCACACAAAAGCAGCCCGACCGTCACGTGGCCTTTTGTCTGAACACAATCGCCGGTGGTTCTCATTGGCCGCTCCCTTTGAAAAAGCATCCGTCTCCAAGGTGACAGAGATCGGCGGCCCCGCTTCACTTCTTTCCCTCCACTCTTGTGCTGTCGCGCGCAGGCTCATGTGTGCACTGCCGTGCACATAGCGGGACGCTTGCCATCGCTCTTTTTCTTCCTTTTCATTCAGTCAAGACCCGGCTGTTCAGAAGGTGAGTATGTGAATTTTTTTAAACTCTACTCTGCAGCAAGTTGTTTTTTATGCCTTAAGCTTCCATAGTTGTATAAATTTTAAAGCAATGATTCTGATAAATGGAAGATGAGGTTCCCACTGCAGCTTGTCAGTTAAATCTTAATTAGCAGTGCGAAAGGTAAAGCGATCGATACATGAAAGACTTTTCATGTGACCTGCGGTCTGGTCCAAAGTTTGCCTGAAGCAGAACTGCGTAGGAGGGGGTGCCAAAGGCAGAGATATCATGGCTGCAGGAAACCTGTGGGCTGTGGAATTCATGACTGTTTAAGAACCGAAACGCTAGCGAAAGGAGCCACATGACAACTTGCTGTTGAGTCCTCCGTGGGCCTCAGTTACGCTGCTGGCGACTGCTCTGTGGGCTGAGCTGGGGAGGAGATAAGGGATGCAGGGTGAGGCTGGTCAGGAGGGAGCTCAAGTGGGTCGCCCAGTGTTTCCCAATTGGGTCCTCGGGGACCCACAGACACTGCACTTTTTTGGATGTGGACTGCAGGGAGCTTGGAGGAAGCAAAAACATGGGCCTGCTGTGGGTCCACGAGTACCGGACTGGGAAACACTGGGCTAGACAGCACATCCACTCTGATCTGTTTACTAGCAGACCTTCGTGCCCCTGGTGGTGACCACATCCCTCTTCTTCCTTATCCTCTAACCAAGGATCTCCTGTTGTAACCCCCACACACATTCTTGGCCACGTGGCCCTTGCCAACAGACCCACTCACTGGGTTCTGCTAGCCCTGTTGGATTACCTCTTCAGTGATGGTATAGGTCATACGACCCATGCTGGTAGCCATGGCAACACAGTGGATTTGCTGTGAGAAAGCCATTCACTGGTACTGTGTGAGGTCAGATGTTATCACTTAGGGTCGACGCTTCACGCAGCCAAGCCACTGCCAGACAAGTCCAGATAAACTTGCTGTAGGACGTCTTTGCATAAATTTCCATGCTGAATTACTTCTTGATGGTACATGTGCTTCTGTCAGCTCTGTTTGTTTTTTGGGTCACTGTCATACTGATTACCTCAGGCGGAGATACTCGAGGATTTATATTAATAAACCTGAAAGCAACACGGTCTCTTTACCTCTGAATCTCACATTTATTTTCTGCATGCACTGTATGGCATCACATTGCCCTAGGTAGTCACTCATCTGCCTATTAATTGAATGCAGTGTTGAGTAAAAAGCATATTAGAGAGACAGGTGTTACTAGCCCTCCCTGACTTTTGTGGTGGACATGCCCTCAGGTGTGGTGTGTAAAGCTTTCTGTGAAAAAGCACCTGGCAAGGAGTTTTGTCTGTGCATTTTTTGGCTTGTTTTCAAAGTTGGATCAGATGCATTTGTAAAGCTGCAATGTCTGAATGGTGCATTACTCCATGGCTTCCAGCTCTCTTCTTGACAGGGTCACACTCCCTCTCTCTCCCTCTTTGATCTCAACAAAATTTCTTTTACTTTTGACTTTGATGACAGAGTGCATTTTGATTTTCCCTTCTGCAGACAGAACAAGCGTCGCATTTAGAAATCTGCCTCAGAGCATTGTTTTTTTTTTTTTTTTTATGATGGCCTCTCAGGTTTAAAACGTGCTCAGCAGGAGCAGTACCTTATCTGCAGGCCCACACTCCCAGTGTAAGGTTCCCCCTTTCGGGCTGCTGATAGTGCACACAGGGAAACAAAGCCTGCCTGGTGATTTGCCGTGCCTGGTGCTGGCTATGATCACAGAGCGCATGAAAGGCGGGTGTCGGGGTCGGCTCACCTACGTCCATTCGTGAGAAGAAAACGATGGCATTGCAGCCAGCGCTATTGGCATTCACGATTATGGATAGTGTGTTTTTGTTCATTCCCTGTCGTCCCCTAAACCCGAGGAATGTTGTCTAAGATAGTATGCATATTGAATATGCACCGAGTAAAAGACAGAGAGCGTTTGGTACAACTGGTATCGAGCAGTCTGTAACTTTGTCCCTCTGAGATTTGTACTGGACCGGTACTCTGCAACATTAAGAGCTGCCTTATTCTTCTTGTGTATCTCAAGAGTGATTCCCCTCACTCTGTTTTTTATAGTGTCTTACACAACACAGTTGTTTCAGAGTTTTCAGCAATATAGTATTAGTACATAGAAGCAGAAGTAGTTTATGATACATGGAGATAAGGAATAGGGAAAATGCCAGACGTTTATGGAGGAGAGGAACCAGAATCGCTGTAGTTTGGAGACCTGGAGGACCGAGTCTGACTGGCTGCCCAGGCCCCTGGGCCTACTAACAGTATTCAATGCAAAGAAAATGATGGTGCTTTTATAAAATGTAAGGTCTGGGGTCAGTAGGAATGATGTCATGCCAGGCTGATCCCCTTGTTCATTCTGCATCCTCATGATGATGTAATTGTCGGGCAACAGTGGGAAGTCTGCAATGTCAGCGCTTAGGACAGGAAAATCCTGAAATTCCTGATTTGGGTAATATGCACAGGATGGTGGCTCCAGCTGAAGTGAGTCAAAAATTCCCTGAATGGCGAGGTTATCAGTGCCTGTCCCACATTAACAGCTATTCATTCAACGTCCAGTTCTTATTTCCCTCCCCCACACACACACCCAAATGAGCTCACACAATGGGCCTATTTTCAGATGTCTTACATGTTAAGCTTACGGCTTTGCTAGTGTGGGAATCTCGGCCTGTTGGCCACTTAGTTTCAGATTTCTAAAGAGGCATGCTGTATGAAGGCTACCTTATTTGCTTTTTGAAGTGACAAAATCATTTTTTGGCTGCTGGGCTGGTATTTAGGCTTGATGTTGTAATGTAACACCTTCTGGGTTCACAGCAGCTGTAGGAGGATTATGATATTTGGCCTGAGAGGAAGTTTGAATCTCTCAGACTTATTTTGTACTTGCCCGACAGCCTGCTCCGGGTGCGGCCTGTCCTCATTGGCTCGCATTGGGGTGCGTCGGTGCCTTTGAGGCGTACAGCAGGAGCGGCACTGGGAAGTTTGAGGTTAGGTTTATTGCCAGGGTTTGGGTAAGTTTATGGCCAAGGAAGGAAGGAGGGTTTCAGAGAGGGGGAGGGGAGGGGCAGGCAGCGGGAGCGTGGAGAAGCTCCCAGCTGAGAGGGCTTGGTTCCTCTCCCTTTGTTCTCCCAGGTTTTCCAACTATCCCATGCTATTCACCTGTTGCAGCCTATATATTTTTTTCTCCCTACCCCAGAGCTTTTGTCTCAAAAAGCCTACCCCCCGCCTTTTACTCAAATTAAATCACTTCCACAAACATGCCAAAGTTACAGGAGAGAGTAGTTTTGTCTGCCGGATTCTGGAAACCCCTGTCATGCCTGTGGCCTGTGCTATTGTGAGCCTGCCCGTTGAGCCCAATGTTTGCTCTTCTGCTGCTTTGAGGTGGGGTGGGGGTGGGGGGGAGGGGTTCACACATAACCTAGCGGCTCTATCTGTTGGTCTTTGAAAGGCGAGATGGCTGCTTCGCTAGGAAGCCACAGAAAAGGATGTTTCTCTGAAAGCCAGTTGAGATTGAGGCTTAGTCACCCTGAAATTCAGCCTGAATCCTCTTAGAGAAAAAAGCAATCTTCCGGCTGTGCGTTTTGGAGCTGCGGGATGACAGCTAGCACGTGTTGACCCCACATGGCGGTGGGGAAGGAACTGGGACTGAGGTCTGCCTACAGGGGTCTCCGGACCTCCTACTCGTCCTCCTCAGCATCCCTCTTACCTGGGGAGTTACCTGGTACTGACATGTGGACTGGCCTACCTTGTGTTGCTAGGCTAATGTGCACACAGAGTTTTCTCTCTTTTTTGGGAATAAAATTATAATTATCACTGAAGTAAAGGTCAGCCCTGTGAAGTGCACAAAAAAGAAAGGAAAATTCTACCTTTTATATTTGTGGTGAAACATGAATGTTAAATTATAAAGGTGGTATAGCAGAATTTTCTCATTTGGCTGTTTCTTGGAGTGAAAAAAACAAAGAATTCCTTTTTTTGTTAGCCAACCTATATTTAAATAAAATGGTCGTAATTATCCAATTAAAAACTGCACTGTTTCTCAATACATGAATCACAGCTAGAATGTGAGGCAGCTGTAATCTAGGGACTGTAATGACACAGAAGGGCTGTTTTCAAACGTCTTTGGAACGAAAAGAGCGAAACTACCCTGCATCTGGCTGGAGGGGCTTTTGGTTTACTGCTAGTATGGCAAAGAAAAATTTCCCTTTCTGTCCTGCTTTAACCTGTTAGACGATGTTCATCATTTGAATTACTTTTATTTTTTTTGTGGGGGGGGGGTTCCAGAGACTTTTAAAGAGGGGGAAACATATTCTATTCAAACCATTGACACGATGGTGAATAATAAGACCAGGTACAAAGAAAACATTGGTAGTGTAATCCCCCGTGATATTGCCGCGGAAACGTTCTCCAGTCCACTGTTCCACTGTCATAAACCTCTAATCAAAGGAGAATTACTGTCACCTTGAATGTGTTTTTTTAGTAGTTCACGTTTATTTAGCTATCATCAGCCCAGGAGCACACACACCAGCTAGTTTAAAGAAGGGATTTATGTATTTTTCCGCTCGTGGGCCCAATGTGTTGCTGTGAAGTAATTTTACTACTTTTTTTTGTTTAATCTTCACAGTGCGTTATGAGGAAAAGTGTGGTGGTGTGTTGTCTTCATGGGGGGAGGGGGGAGGGTAGAAAAAGATTTCAAGAATGCCTGGAAGGTGATGCCAAACATTTGGAAATAGATGAAAGAGCCATGGATGACCAGGGGAGTCTGACTTCACCAGGGCTGCCATGACAACATTATTGTGCCGGGTGGTAACTCGGCGACCTGTGCGCGGTTCCTCCTCATTTCGGGCGGAATCACCTCCAGGCGGTCTGGCTGTGCCCCGAGCATATCTCTCGGCTCACTCAGAACCAGGGACTTTCCTCTGCCGTGCCTGTTCCTCTTCCTTTCGGGTCCTGGGTCACTGGCATGTCTCACCAGGGAACGCCAGTGTCAGATCCTCAGTTTATGGAAATGGTTACCATGAAGGGGCAGTGATCCAGTAACCAGGCTGGGAGATGTAACAATGGGGTTATGGGTTCTGAGAAGCCGATGTATATATTTTTATTTCAGCTTGTTAAAAAGTGTATATTTATGCCTAATTTGCCCTTTGTAGACTCCTGTGGATGGAGCTTAACCCAGAATAACTGTCCAAATATATCAAGGACACAATGGAGGAGGTCACACCTGTTTTTTTGGGACCGAGTGTTGAGAAGGGGGTAAGAACCGACTCCAGTCTGTTCATGTGTGTGATCTGCTGTCAGTCCCTTCAATGCACTGGAGGGCTACGATAACTGGAAAGGCTTAGGTCCACGCACACGGCTCCTCCCAGCTCTGGTGTATCAGAATACAGTTGGTGACAGTGACGATGACCTCATCCAGGAAGCATTTTCCTAGACCTAACCAGGTGCTGTTTACATAGCTGGATGCACCTATGACAGGAGGCCGGCAGCTTCCGTCTCGGTGGACCGCCCCCACTCAGGTTACGGGGTTACGTAAACTGCCGTCCGCTGCCATACTCCGCTAGCATGGGCAAGGACGCAGGTGGCCAGGGGATGGGGCAGGGTAACAGCTGAGAAATGCAGGCGAGAGAGAGAGAGAGAGAGAGAGAGAGAGAGAAAGTGAGACACTCCTACCTGGAAAGGAGGAGGGGCAAGGCTTGGGAGCAGAGTGAGCCTGGGTGGGTTGATCAGCAGAGTGCGTGAGAGAGGGAAGCACACACGGGTTCCTGGCCTCTCCGCAATATGGCCACAGGTCGCTCTCAGCTGCTTTAAAGAATCCCAGGAGGGCTGCATTCCAGAGTCGTGGCGGGCCGATCCCCCCCTCCCCAGCCCCAGCCTGCTCACGGCTACCGCCCCCCACCTCCGTGGCTGGCTGAGGTTACCCTTCCCCCGCGGGTATCCCTCTCGTCCCATCGAGGAAGCCCTCAAAGGCAGCTCTCCAGACCCAGCTTGGGCGGCGCTGAGCAACGGAGCCCAGCGTACAAACGCGGGGACATTTCCGTGGCAGGTAAGCCTTGCTACTCCTCGCGGCTGGTTTGTCGGTCGTTTTTTTGCAACGCTGTGGCTTTAAATCAACCTGTTAGCGCGCAGCTTGTGGCTTGGAACTTGAAACTATCGAGGGCGAAGCGCATTCCAAACAGAGCACTCAATGGAGAGCTCACAGGGACTCGCCATGCAGCGATATGTTCCCACGGCCGCGCCGGTACCAGAGATAGCGTCTTCGTGTGCTGGGTTTCACTGCTGTCAGCTATATGACACGCCATGTTCAAATGACTAAACTCCTTAAACTAAAGAGGCAGGTGTGTCGTTTAAAATTCTGAGGAAATCTAGGCGAGGTGATGGTGTGAGAACTTTTTTAAGCGAGTCTAGCTTGTTTTTAAATGGTCACACTTCCAACTGCTAGCCTGGGAAAGATGAGGCTGTGTTCAGTCGACTTAATTTATCCGAAAGCATCATTCAGCATGGAGAGTACAGCCCGCAGCAGTAAGTTTGTGTGCTTCTTTCTCACTCAGAGATCACATATTTGGTTAGTCATTTTATTTCTGTTGTTGCATGGCCTAACGCAGCATGTCTGTCATCATTCCTCAACCTGGACAATTGTTTTCCTGCCTTTAAGGCCTGTTTATTCTACGTTAGTGTTCTGGAGAAGGTGAAAAGCAAATAAATTTGCCGATTCACGGTTAAAGGTGAATGCCACAACTCAGAACCCTGCTTTTCAGTGGCCTGGTTCTGATTCGTTCTTGGTGTTGACTGCTGATGTCAGGCTCGCTGACCCCCCCAGAGTGGGCTGCTGATTAGGGGTGAGCTCACAAAGCTCTTCCTGTCCTCATAAGGACGTCAAGTCTTCCTTGCTCTCCTCTTCTGCTTCGTAGTCCACTGTTGACTTTGGGATGACAAGCCTCTGTGACGAAGTCTGCAGTTTGCAAAGCACATGTATTTCCCCATAGGTGACCTGAAAAAGTATATTTTCCCATGTATTTTCAATTAAGGGGAAGTTATTGGGTGTGAAAACATGCCTTCAGGTTGATGGGTTTTCCCTCTGTGTCAGGCTTCGCCACATCATACAATGATGCTCTATTTTGTTTGATTGTGGTCCAGATAAAGAAGTTCTCGCTTCCTGCGCCTCCTGACACATCCGTTACTCTTGGGTCTTTCTGCTTCAGCCCCGCAAATCTTGCTTTTGACACAATGAGTGACTTTTGGTTGCTTGATTTTTCACTCCAAATAGAATGTTCGATATTTCACCTACAAACACTCAGGAAAAGTTAGATTATTTGTACTTATTGTTTCAAGTCATGCTGATCACACACTGTGCTGTGAACAGAGCATCTCTTAAACGGTTAAATTAAAAAGTCAGACTGAGAACCAGGCCCACATTTTGAAGGGAGTCCCTTCTCATTTTTTTTCCAAAACTGGATGCAGCTGCAGTTCTCCTACTGGTACACATGTATATTCCAGGTTTTTTCAATATTGTCATCTGTTTAGAAAATATGACTCTGGTGCAGGCTTTTATTGCCATGGTCAACCAGTTCTGTTGTTCTTACATTTTTCCAAGTGGTCAAACCTCCACCAATAAAGGACATTATCTAAAGGTAGGCTTACCTGTTTTACACTCTTGTTAGAACTGGCAGTGTCAGCAGGTGTGGGACAGATTAAATGCTCTGGAGAATTCACATACATTGTTACACGATCAGCTCACCCCTGAAGATTAGCAGTTCTCTCCACGTTAGCCACTCTGAAAGCCCGTGTTGACTTACGGGTGAAGCTTCTCGATGCTGCTACACCGTGATGAGTCATTTTTTCAACAGGCTGTCAAACATTCTGAAGATGTTGGTACCTGACTACTTGTTTTGAGAAACATCTCTGTCTATGTTTCCTCTCGGCTTTGGAAATCCAGTTGAACTGGTGGTATGAGTAGAGTGAGGGGTGGGTGACCAGGGAATCTTGTACCCCTGTACCTGTTTTTTCTCCTGCTAGACCAGGGTTATGTAACTCCCAATCCTCAAGGTCCAAGCCCTGCTGATTTTCTAGCCTTCCGTTACCTGTGAGCTAGATGTGAAGCCTCTGTGACCAGTCAGAACCCATAATTATTAAACTAGCTAACCTGCGAGAACTAAAAACACGGCCTGGATTGGGAATCAAGGTCAAGAGTTGAATAGCCCTGTGCTCGACCAATGAAAGGGAGTTTTATTCCACTCCTTTCCTGTCTTCTGGTTTCTTCTGCTTGCAGAGTGCACTATTCATGTTCATATGTGTACGTGTGTTGGTAAGGGTGCTTTATATAAGCAAAAGTGAGTCGAAATTTTTTGACATTATGTACAACTGTGATCCCGGGATCTTCCATTACATTTTAATTTTAGCTTAAATCTGAAAATTCACATCTGGAGATAAATCACAAGCTTGGCTGGGAGTTATTTTTCTTGGTCGCACTTAAACAATGGTGCAAAGTATGTTATGCTCCAGGAGTCGCGTCTCCTGCGGCGCCTGCTCACCCCACCCCTCCACACCCCAAGGGGGAGATGAAACGGCCCCCGTTGCTGGCTCCAAGGCCTGTACATACACACCCAGTCTCTGCTACAGACTCATAAATTTTGAGAGGGGTGCCTTCGCCACTTTGATTGGAGGAGGGGTGGGTGGAATCCCTGACAAGCCGCCTGTAATGACAGAGGGTGAGGATTGTCACCTCCCCCATGCCCAAAAACACCATGAGATGCGGCCTACATGGACTATGCTTGCTCTTCTCATTCAACAAACGTCCACTATGTGAAGAGCATTTTTGTGTTCTGCAGGAATCTTCCTTGGCTAACCAGCAGTTTTACAATGGAAATTCCTCCAGATGTTTGTGCCTTGAATCACCTGCTTTTTTTCATCCGCCTTAGGTTTACAGCACTGAAACATCCCGAGTGCTGCCTGCCACGCTGCTCCTCTGTCCTTCTTGTGGCTGTTTACGAAAGGCGGGCCTGTCCCCAGACTCCTTCTGGGGTTGGGAGCAGCGTGGCTCACGATTACGGAACTGTACTCGGGGTCGGGCTGCTCCTTCGAATACCAAATGCGGAACTTGAGAAAGACGCTTAACCTGAACTGGTCTGCTAGATTTTGACCTGTGAGAATGTGTACAAAATGGTAATATTAGAAGCTGACCAAGCCCCTTAAATCAGTGGAAGCTGAGAGACCCTTACCGGCTGCAGATGTAGCTAAGCAACGAGTATGAGTAGAACGTGGGAGTCAGTGTCATAAGGCCATCTCCCGCTGAGATGGGGGGGACTCGCACTGGAGAATCCTGCAAGCACACACATGGATTTGTATTCGTATCTTTGTGGGGACTCTCCATTCATTTCCATGGGAAAACCCTAATCCCAACAATGACAACCTTAACCCCTAACTAGTCCTAACCTTAACCATAAGTAAACAAACAAAATACAAGACTTTTGGGTTTTTTACTTGTTTGAAGTTACAGATTTTTATTTAAAAATGGTTCCAATAATGTCAAACAATGTTTCTCAAAACTCAACGTGTCACACACACACACACACACACACACACACAGATTAGAAGCTGTCCCACCTGCTGATTTCTCATGTTCAGTAATTTCGATCCGCTGGCCTACCCCCGCATCTGGTGCACTTATCAACATTCTAAAGCAGCTTGAACTTCATTGGAACGACTAGTTGTAAATTTCCGCTTTAAGGAGGATGAAGGCGTGACAGGGGTGTAATTATTCACTGACAGGACCTGCAGGCTTGTGTTGCTGTGCTGTCAGAGTGCCCCTAAGCCCCAACCCTGAATAAATGCATGGAAACTCAGTGTTTGCAGCCCCCCCTCATGCCCTGGAGAAGCTGGATGTAGCCGCGCATCCCGAAAGACAGCTGTCTGTCCAGAGAACAGCAGCCAGAACCCTGCTGGCTTATCAGTCCTGTCTCTCTTTCATTATGCGTGCAGTGACCCAAAGCGCTGTTCACACTTGGAGGTGGGGTTGTCATGGAAGCCCTTGTGAGGATATCCAGCTGAGCAGCTTAGTGTAGGTGTAGTTAACAGAATCCCAATAAAAAGGTGGTGGTATGTGGCTGAGTGACATCAGGCAACTTAGGGAAGCGGCAGTCGGTATTGAAAGTAGTATAGAGGGTTATCTATCTATCTATCTATCTGTCTGTCTGTCCGTCCGTCTGTCTGTCTGTCTGTCTGTCTATCATGGCAGTCAGCCCAGATGACTGCCTTGCCACATGAATGACATACCCATGAATACTTCATGATGGCAGGCGATTAAGAGGAACCGCTAAATTACTCATGAGGCCAGGCTCATGTACAGCATCCACGCCAATCATGATAGAGGACCTCCAGCTAGTAGGACTGTGTCTCGAGAGAACATCTGAGGCCGGGCCTCTGATTTGGGTCTGATTTTTGGAACATGAGCCTCATTTGGGTCTCAGAGCAGCTGGCAGATCTTGGAGGTTATCATCGGCCGCCAGACTCGTTGCGTTACTCCATCACAGCAGCAACCTCGTGGGGGTTCGGGAGAGTATTTGACTGTAAATGATGGCTGCCCATGATAGCCACCCTATCATCTGGCTTTGACAAGCTAATTTCCTTTAGACGAGCGGCGCCATTGTGCAAGGCTAGGGGAGTGCCGGTGCTTACCCCAGGCATGTGCTCACTGGATAGGGTGATGGGTGCTGAGTCACACAAGCAGGGTACGATTACAGGCCGGAGCTAATGAGCGGTAGCAATAGGCCCCGAGGGCGTGCTGCAGTCTGTGTGTTGGGGGCCCTTTTAACTCTCCACCATGCTGCTCACATGGTTAAGTATGTTCCAGGAAAATCATATTACTCAGTTCGCTGTATCCTGTCATCATGCGAGTGTGCCGGCCTTGACAAAGTGAAAATTGTCTGCTTCTGTTTGTCTTAATAGCTATGCTGGTTTGGTTCAGTTTGGTTAAAAATCACTGACCGATTACATTCAAATGACCATTTTGGCTGAATTTTTGTCAAGAAGATTTGTTTTTGCAAAAACTAAGGGAGAACAGAGGACCTTACTGGGAGCAGGGCAGTGGAAGGCAGGCAACATTCGCTGAGTCCATTGCCAGTGTCACATTAATTACCTCGCCAGTGTTAAGTCCACTTTCCAGGAAGATGACTTCCCACTAGGCCTGGGAGGGGCTCACACTGCAGCCAGGTGACTTTCATGGATTGCTGGGTGATGTTCTCTTATAGCTGCTATCACATGTTTCCCTAACTTTAGGCACCACCCCTAAGTCCTTGTCGCTGTGCTACCTGCCTTACTTGTATCTAGCTTTGGGTAAAAGTGTCTGCTTAATAAATAAATGTAAATGGAGCTTCTGTCTACTGAGGCTCATTAGTGGTGGAGCATTTTGGGGCTGGGCTCTCTGGCAGGCTGGAGCCCCCTGTACCGCTAACCACACCTATGACCCGGACGTGTCCTGTCCTTGCCATACCAAATGATCCACGGTCCCAGGGGGGTGTGTGGGCGTAAACATCAAACGTTCATATTTCTTAGTCATTGTACAGGTCAGAGTCAGGTTGAGGATACTGGGACAATGGTTATGCGTCAGTGAATGAGTATGACCTAGACTGTCAGAGCACCATGGCTGACCTCACTGTTACATGCAGGTCTTCGCTAGTCCCCTTCAGTGGGGTATTCCTTTCTTAATCAATTCATTCCTGAAAAGTTTGAAGCTATTTAATTTCATGCCCACTTTACTCCCAAAGAACTAAACATCCAGAAAATTGAAAGAGAGACTAACACACAGGAGATTTATTTCTGCTTGTATCAAACAAAAATACAATGAGGGTTGGGGGGGGGGGGGGGGTTCAAAGGCGCAAAATTTAATTGGGTCAGGTT
>JAODUD010000032.1:126140-166651 GCA_026784285.1 Stomatorhinus walkeri
CATTCTCATCCTGAGAGATACGAGCATGAAGAGTGGGCGGGGGGGGGGGGAGGCCCCAGCGGTGAGGAAAATCAAAAGATTAAATATAGTGCTGGCCATGCAGTCAAGTTTACAGCAGAGGTCCGGGCTCTTCAGCTAGTGTCTGCTTTACGATGTGAACAGGGTTCAGCTGAATCTTTTCTGGTGCATAAACACACACCATAAAGGCCGAGATTAATCCGGTAAGGCATCAGGCAATTATTCTTTACTGAGGTGAGGGTTTCATAGTCAATCATTAATGGATTGACTACTGAAGCCATGTTCATGTACTAATAATACAAACCAGTACAGATTACATCTCAACAAAGAATATTAGTAATTTCTACTCACAGTAGGATTTTGTTATTGTCTTCATACATTACTAACAGGTGCTACAAATTTTTGTCCATGTTTTGTTTCAAAATGCATTCAAACTCTACCACGTATTCACACTACCATGGAGTTAATTAGTTAGTTTAGTTAGTGTTGTTTGTTAAAACCCATGGGGATATCAGCTCTATAAATATAGACTTAGCCGTGTCGTGCGAATTGCTTGCTGGTAAGATCATCACTTCATCCCTGAACGTCACACCCTGTTGACCAGAGGTGGGGGGAGAGTGGAGAGACTTGGTGAACTGGCAGGTGAGCAGGACACGCAGCCCCTTGGCTGTTTAACCTGCTCTGGGAAGCCTGTGTTACCCTTCCAGCAGTACTTAGGGAGGTTAAACGTTAACATGAAGCTATGTTTTTTTTCCTGTTTTTAGGAATAAATTAACTTGATAAATGAAAAGATCGACGTGCAAGCCAACTAGGAAGCGTGCCAGCTGACAGGCACGCAAACAGCAAATATTTATTCAGGAAGAGTCCAGCCCTCTCCAGGAAAATCTCTGCGCATATAGTACAAGCAGATATTAGCAGATATTAACACACTTATGCTGGCTCAGGTCCAGGACAGAAACATCTCGTTCATTTTGGGGCTGGGGATTAGATAGCTACGTAAAAAAGGGGAAAAAAATGTATAAAAAAAGTAAACAAAAATGTCAGATTCAATGAGCAGACTGGGCCCAGGATTAGAGAAGATGGAGGAGACACCAACATACAACCTGCGGAAACAATGCGGAAGCATCTGAACAAATCCATGCTGTCACCTGATAATCCCCCATCACAACAGTAATCGAACTTCCAAGTACATATTCAGTAAAGCGTCACAGGAAGCCTGCAGCCCATGCCAGAGAATCACTGTGCGTCAAATGATATCACTTATCCATTTACATAAATTGTTTTTTCCATGCTAAATCATATAACATAGAGGAGCAGTCTCAGACACGCTTTGAAATGCACCAAGGCATACCTTTGGCTCAAGTAAGGGCTCAGGTCACAGAGGTCTGATGCCATGATTGATGATCTGAAATGGGATTATAGCAAAGAAGGCTGGGGAGTGTCTGGCTCTACTGGGTGAGATATTCCCAAAATCTCAGATGGACTGAAGGCAACTTCAATTTGTGGGCCTGTGGCCAAAATTCCTATAGTATTCCTAACTACCACAGAGAGGTGTAGCCACTAAATATTTGAACCCCTATTAAAACGCTTGTACATGTGCATACACGTATCTGACAAAAACAATCCAAGATGGAAGCATCCTTGAAAAGCAATCAGAATGTAATCTTTGTAAAATCCCCTAATGGATCATAACAACCTTACACTGACATCTGTCCTGCTCAGAAGAGGGTCTAATGCATGCACGGGACACAGGAGGAGGTTTAGGAATGCCAGAGCAGCTTGCTTTTTCCAGGAGTTCTGCAGAAAACAAGACTGACATCATAACTGAAGGCCAGTATACCGAGAAAAAGACCATACTTCAGATAGAAATCTTAAATCGAGTAATATCGCTAAATTACAGTGACTGGTGCATTGGCTTGCATAAGCGGTTCCTTTACACGCTTGTGGGCGAGATATTTAAGGTGGAAAACAAGACAAAAAAACTTAACGACTAGACTGTCCTGGGGAGGAAGGGGGAGGGCGATTCGGATGGAGGGGTGAGACCAGCAGGAAAGCTGATATGCAGGTCTTTTAATTTGCTAAATCAAGACACAACAAAAGGGGAAACGGTGTTTCATGCCGCGAGTGTCATTTCGAAGTCATGGGTTCATGTCCCGCGAGGTACCTTACGACACTAGACTTGGGAAACCGAGTTGTGATTCATTTTTTTTATCATAACCAGCTGTGCAGAGATGTGCATTCTGTAAGGCTGTCAAATCGATTCTTCTGATAAAAAAAATACATGTTAAGCAATCTCTCACATAATAGTTCGACTATTGAGGCAGCAAGCCTTTTACCCCGTAAAAGTATACGACTGCATACATATTACATCAAAAGGGAGAGAAACATATGCGCATGATTTTAATGTTTCTCTACACATCTGTGCATGTTACGTTGTTCAGTGGTTCATTTAAATTGAGCTGACTTTCGATCGTCAGTTGCCGCAATTATTACTCAAAGGACGGTATATTCTAAATGTTGTAATAAATCTCGTTTTATTATTCTAGAAGATTAAGAGGATGCTAAACCTCAACTAAAGTTGATACTATTGCTACCAGGATAATCCATGCCCAGGCCAGTGCAGAAAACGAATTCAGTTTCTGAATTTCAGATTTAAATTTATTAAACAGCTCCTTTTCAATAAAACATGGGCACCATATGCCTGAAATATAACTGCCTGAAAACAAAATTCGTCCCCAATGCTCCGTACACGTCTGATAATATAATACGCTTTTATAATCGATAAGTTTAACACGCGATCTGAAAAAATGATGGACATTTATGAATGAAGATGGACGCGGACGCCGTCTGATACGGAGAGGGCCAGACTGCGAGGCGAGGCGGAGCTACGAGCCGCGCCTCCACTGCTTTAACCCTCCGATTGCCATCGAGCTGAAACGCTACAACGAAAGCGCCACCAGGCATCTTTCACTTAGCATGACCGCAATCCGCGATAAATGTAGCCAGAAACCTGTAAAACAGTCACGTCAAAATGAAACCAAATAATACCACTTTATTTCAAGCACTGAAACACTAGACATACAACAGCCAAAATGGCAACAGGAGTCAACATGTAGCCTATTTAAATAATACAGAGATATATTTGAAATATATGGTCAATAAATAAAGAAATGTTCGGGAATGCTTAACAGCAACATATTACAACAAATCCACTGCTGTTTCACATGGCCCTAGTGGAACTGTCTCAGGGTATAAAATATCACCAGAGTCAATAAAGATGGACTGATCTTTTCCCCCAAGACTGGAACGTTTTCTTTTCCTCGTCGGACGAGGCATGCAAGGTGTCGGGCAGGGCTTCACCTTACGCGGAGACGAGCGCATCTGGGGCCGCACGCTGGCGGACTGACCGATACCCCAAAAAGCTGGTTAGCCGCTGTCACACGCACAGTGGAAGTAAGAACGGGCGCAATGTGCGTTAGTCAGTGGCTTACCTGCTTCTGGAAATTCAATGTGCCTTACTGTACGAGACCCATATAAAAATAAAAGGAGATCAACAAAAAGGACACCAATAATAATGAAAACGTACTATCACCAAATATCTACGTACTATCACACCAATAATAATAATAATAACGTTATTAATAATAATAACGTTGTTGTTATTATTATTATTATTATCGTTTTACATTGTGCAAAAAAGATAAATGGCGAGTCTTTTTGCGTCTTTAAATGGACAAAATGTGTCACTCAACACTTTCTTCCAAAACGTAGATGATACATCGATATGAAAACTCATACGCAAACTTACAATACAAGGCACATGTAGTTCAAAGTATATTTTTATATGTGATATTAGACTTTAAGGTCTCAGCTGCTGTCACAAAAAGCACATTTCAACAAAACAATTTTTAAACGAGTTACTTATTTATATTGCTCTTACTCTATCGATTAAACTGATACACATCACTGAATTACTTATGAGTATTTTAAAATATCTATAAATCTCATTAATATATGAATTACTAGCTATTGATACTTACCGGTCTCATAACTTGCAGTTCATTGGTCTTTTTCTGTGGAAAAGAAAACTGAAGATTTAACTGCTATTTAATTATACATTAATTATCCACGAAAAGCAAAAGAATATTTTTTACAAAGTTGAATTTGAGCTATGCTTGCTATCGCAGAAGTTCAGCTCAGTTACACTAATCCAACCCAGCCCACGCCTCTGCATCTGCAACCTGACCTGGATATGCAAATTAAACCGTAACTGGCATTTTATACAGCCAATGAGTAGCCAAATATGCGTCCCAACACCCGCCCAATAAGGACTCCTATTGTGTTACAATCTTCGAGGGGCGTATTATATACCGCCAATGTGTTCGGTGGATTTTCTTGAGTTATAGTTGGGGTGCGGCGCGTTCATTTTTGCACGTCTTACTTTAGGACTGAACCATTACATGGATTCCATTTTATGCTTTTCGTATTTTGTTATTTATGCCGCTATTGCATTTGATTTAATTTATTTTAAAATAGCATTCTTATACAATATTATTGGTCACAATCTCTAGATAATGTTATGATACGCATTCTGAAAAACGAAAGCTCTACCCGCGATGCGCAAAGTGGTTGAACTCTTGTACACTTGTGTACGGTGTTGCCATGAGGCTAGTGTCGATGTGCACGTACGGAGGATGCTGCATGACAGCACAGGGGGTTGGGGGGATCTCTGGTATTGTTATACAGTATGAACGTTCCACGATACGTCCTAAAGTACCCTTACGTCATGGCAACAATAAAGCGAAAAAGAAAGTACACAAAAAGAGCCCTTTACAAAATTAGCAAAGTTTAAACTTTACTTAAGTTTCATATATCTATTTTTGAATTGGTTGGACAAATATATTGACAATACACCACGTATCGTTAATCAATTATATAATAATATAAATACATATTCGAAATTTATCGAAGACCCATCAGTGGTGAGTTAGTATATAAATTTTACTTCCCTTGTCGTCTTATTGATTGTATTAAAATTTTTCATTCGTTGTTTGTTCTGTTTCACAAGTGAAATAACTAACACCCCGCCTTCTCCATTCTGCGTTTTTTTTCTCTTCGGGGCAGGACCTAAGAGATGTGACACAATAATCGTTATTAACGAAACATTTACTGTATATCTGAATGTTAAATCGCGCGTGTATAGCTTGTGGAAAACAACACTATACTTTAATTTATATTTACACAAACATTTCCCGGTCGTGATTGACGTTTCTGTTGCAAAATCCGTACCGATGGCATAAATGCAGTTCAAAAATGCGATTTGGACCACAACTTTATCATAAAATTTGCTGGGTTTTTGGTATGCATTTCCTCTTTGGGACCCATATGTCTCTGGCATAAAGAGCAGATTCAAGACTGTAGTCAAAGGATGCAGTTTTCATCTTTGCTGATATTAAGATAGCGATGTATTGTTAATTTATTGATTACTGACAACTTTTTAAAGATATCAGTGGTGGCTAATAATGATAAAACATTTTACAATAATGCTTGTAATAAAGCAAGTATGTTTTACATGGCAATACATTTTTACTAATTAGTTTTTTCAAAATCATTTGTTTCATAATTTAATCTTTGCAGACAGATCCATAGGGACAGGCAAGGCAGGCAATTGACTGCATGGGGACCCTGAGCTAGGCCGATTACATTGCGCATTGCACCGACAAATCTAGTGTAATTGTGTATGCTGTTTTTCCAAGTAAAGTGAAAATAAAGGCATTGTTATTATTAAATTATCTTTGTTGATATGATCAATTCACGCTTCACGCTAAAATAATGATCACATATATTACCATGTTAGGCGAGGTGTGCTGGAGGGCCACATAGAGTTTCTTGCCTATGGCCCCCAGTGTCCCTAGAATCATCCCTGTATACACAGCCGCCGCTTCGGATACAAATCAAATTCATAGGAATGTGGTATTTTGGTCATTACGGGGGGTGGGGGGTCACAGTGTCTTCTGGGCGTGCGGGTACTGTCACTTTAAATGTGTTACTACGAATTCAGCCCGCCGGTGACTTCCGCCCGTGAGTCCAGCCGGCACTGTCACTCAAATGCGCTAATTGTGGACGCCAGAAATTGACTAAGTTAAGCTTCACGCAGCCGTTTAGGGTAGGTGATCGACACGATCTGGGCTTACAAATTATCAGCCAGCTGCGAAGAATGCTGGAGCATTTGGTAACATCGCAAAAAAGGCGTATATATCCGCTTGTGTTTGGTAAACATATGTCCGTCTTTAGCAATAAGCTAGCCTTAAGCTTTTCTTAAAGGAGGTACTGGCTGGTATGAAAGAGGCCCGATTCGACCAGTTGTATGTTTAAATATATCCGAGCATACGCCAAAAATGAAGCATGTACACGAATACATTTACTGTCCCTTTTCGTGCGTGGTAGCGCTGTAGGCAATGCCTTTAATAACGAGATATGGAGAAGAACAAGGCGGCGTCTCATGGCTGCATGCGACGGCTGCACACAGATAGCGAAACTACACAAATACTAACCAAAAACATAACAAGCAATGATAAAGAGCCGTGCATGCTGGAGCGATACATTGACTGTCATTGGGCCGAGTACTTACTAACCCGGACCCACAACCTCTTGATTGCGGTCGGGGGTCGAGCTCGGACACCTGCCCCACAGAGACAGTCATGCAGGAGTATCGCTGCAGAAAGGGCTCTTCTGTTCGACTCGCATTTGGTTTTAAAGACATGCTTTGCTAACTGTCAGACGTGACAATATGATTTTCATGTATTGTGTAAGTGATTTTTGTAATTGAATTTCTCAATGTTTTTTTTCATCGTTATATAAAGGCATTGGTTTATATGTGATCGCAGATGCGGTTGTTTTGCTGAAATATTGTACAGCTCTAGTACCGGTAGGAGATTCTTTTTTTATTCTGTCGTACTAAGCAGGGATGGAAAATAACGTTTATTACTGGAGTATATTTAAGTCACCAATATAACTTAATAGATTTAATAAATAAAGACTCGGGTAAAAGCTCTATGAAATTTAAATGATTATTTACATATGCTGAAATGCTGGTCTAAAATGATGGTCTGCATTTTAATAGTACCGTCTTGTTTTGTTTTTCTAATAGAAATGATTTCAGTTGATGTTGTGACTTGGTTATTTTAAAGTTTTATGTTTACAGTAAAAGAATGAGGCTGACTGGCCATGCATGAATGGCTAAGGATTGCAGCACATGCGCGGGTAGTGTCTTATCGTGGTGAAATGTGCGTTCTCACTTCCACTGTTTGCGTATTCCTAGCTGAAGGGTGAAGTGTCCTCCTCCCTGCTGTCCTGTCTGCCATTGTCTCCGCGCCCTCCCCATCCAGTTTTTGTGGCTTTCTGATGGTTAACAATGGACGAGGAGGACAGCCAGGATGAGCTGATCAACAGGAATGCATCCCACGGCAAAGGGAAAAGGCTTGGTTCTGCCATCATGACTGATGAAGGTGAGACGATATGGAGGACATGATGCTGGGGGTGGGGGTGGGGGCTGCTCTTTTAATTATTTTCCATGATCCTGGTTTGAATTGTTGATTGGGTAACTTCCCTGTTATGTCAGGTTTTCCCAGTATCGCAGTTATAACGCTGCAATCTTACAGCGTGATTCCTGAGATCAGTGCTGGGAGGTGGATGGACATTTTGATTATTATTAATTTTCTTTTTAAGCTTCCAAGTTAAGCATGTCTCTGATTTGTACTCTTTTATACTCCCCCCCCCCCACATACGTTTCACTGGAGCAATTTAATATCTATCTCTAGCCCCCATTATTTTGTCCCCTAATATGCTTTGTGCTTTAGGAACCATTGTTGCCAAGAGTTAAAAAAAAAAAAAAAAAAAAAATGTGCTTCCACCCCCAGAGGATGCCACTGACGAGGGGGGGGACAATTCGGAGGAGAGTGAGAACGGCAGTGAGGAAGGAGACATGGATGAAGAGTCAGGCGATGAGGAAGACGGCGAGGAAGATTACTCAAATGACAGCTGCGGTGAGAGAACACCTTATGCTGCTTGTTTGTGGATGTGGCTCCCTGGAGGTCTTTACTAATTCCCAGTCCACTGGCCATCATTCCGCTTCGATAGCTTCTGCTGTAGTTACATAATAATGACGATAAACATCAGAGTGTTTGCAGTGCTGTAGTTCATGTTAAATAAGATGCACTTAATTCATCCCTGTTTTGCATACAGCAGTAAAGGGGAAGAAAGCACACAGATACAAATAATGATATGCAGGAAATAAATAGAATTAAGTTAAATTGCCATTCTACAATCTAAACAGGCATAATGTCTGTTTACATATAAACTATAATATTGCTCTTTGCAGTCTGCTTGGTAGTGGTGTGAAATACTACAAGATTTGGTATCGATCCGATACCAAGTAAATGCAGGGCGAGTATCGCCAATATCGATACTTTTTAATAATTAACATGGATGCATCATCAAATTGCTAATGCTGAATTGGTTTTCATTACCTTTAAATATTTTTATGATCTTTTTATTAATTAGTTAAAACCGAGGGCAAAATTTGGGCAAAATTTATAAGTAAATAAATTCTTTATTAATAAAAAACACAAGTAACACGAAATGTATTTTTCTTAAAGTGCACAAATTTAGAGAACCGGCTTTGAAAAAAAAATTAAAAAGAAATGCAATAAACAAAGTACAATAAAAAAAACAGTAAAGTGTAAACACGCTCAATGAAATATTTATCACCTCCTCTCTCCATTTCTGTGGCTCTGCATTTTCTTTTGAATGTTTTCTCATATGCTTGTATAAATGAGTTATATTACCGTGATTTGACAGCCTTTTTACACATAATACAGCTTGCCATCGATTGATCTTTGGCTTGAAAATAAAGCTGCACAGCACTCTTCTTTCTCTCTGTCATAATTTATTATGCTCCATATTGTGTGCGCACGCCTGACGCCGCTGCGGTACAACATCAACACACGAGGGAGGAGGAGGAGCAAAGCCTGCTACACACGGTCACAGCCGGGAGTAGCAATCGAAAGCAAGAGCACTTCCACAGACACCCGCAGTGCATTCAGGAGAGAAATTGAAACTAAAGTTTCATTCATATTAAACTGGTATTGATCTATATCAATATCAACATTATTATCGATACTTACTTACTTACGTAGCGATACTTGGATCCACCCACCACTACTGCTTGGGTGTATTGCTCTTGTTGTTTGGTATTTAACTTGTGCCTCTTTGTGAAGATGGTGAGGAGGATTCTGGGAAGGCACCAGAGGGTGTCGGCGGAGCAGCCGGTGGGCCGGACCTCAGTTCAGATGAGGACACGGAGAAATGCCCCATCTGTCTGAACTCCTTCCACCAGCAGCCGGTGGCCACGCCCGATACCTGCGAGCATTACTTCTGCCTAGACTGCATCCTGGAGTGGGCCAAGGTAACTCTTCTTCCTGCACCTGAACATTTTCTCAGGATCCCAAGTAACCTGTTCTTAAAGGAAAATTACAGGGGGTGTTTATGAAGAAGTCCTTCACACGTGTAGTAACAATGGCCACAGTAGTGAGAAATCCCCTTTGCCACCAGTTTTACGGCTTTTAAGAGAATAAACTCTAACCACCGGAACTGAGTAACAGATGATAGACAAAATGTTCTTGCACTTTAGTTTTGGAATTGTATTATGTTATTGGGATGCCCTTGTTTTTTTCCCCATTGCATTCTGTCGTCAGAATGGCTAAACTTGTTCACAGACACAAATCCGAGACTTTAGGTTGTAATTTGTGCTTCTGTGCTCTGTCTGTCAACTAGAATGCGAGCTCCTGTCCAGTGGATAGGATCATTTTCAAGAGCATCTACCTGCGGAAGTGTCACGGGGGGAATGTTCAGAAGACGGTAAGAAGTGTTTGCAGCTCTGCTCTTCTCTTCTGTCCATTCGGCTTTCAGCACCCTAGGGACATGATGGTTGGAACCTTCTTGGGATTTGTGTGAAATAAGGTTGCTAATGCTCAGAATGAATCAGTGATGGTCCCAGTGTAAGGGGGCGGGGCAGTAACGTTAATGAGCTTAAGTCATTAAATGGGCGGGAAGCAGGATTTTGGAGCTCTTTGTACCAGTAGGGTTAAGTGCCAGTCTCCACGGTCAGATCTCCGTACCAAAGCCTGCGAGGGCAGCTGTGGAAGAGCCCGAGCTGAATCCGGAACTGGACCAGACCAACTGCGAGGTTTGCGGGCAGAGTGACCGAGAGGACCGTCTGCTTCTGTGCGACGGCTGTGACATGGGGTGAGTTGGCTCAACGGGCCAGCATGCGGTGTGCCGCTTGAAGAGCTACAAACTAACGGAGCTGAGTCTTTATGCATACTTTTCAGGTATCACATGGAGTGCCTCACCCCCCCACTCAGCGCGGTCCCCGTGGAGGAGTGGTTCTGCCCAGCATGTGTGGCCAGCAACCCCAGCACAGGTGAATAAGATGGATAGTGCTGAAAGCAAGATGGCGGATGTGGTACTGCCCTACAGGGCTGGGTACCTATGAGCTATCTGGCGGGAGTCACGTCGGACAGGAGATTTAAGGTCTGTGTTTGTGTTCCAGGTGGCTCAGGGGACGAGGTGACAGAGGGTGCGGTGATGGCCCTGGTTGTCGACAGCAGCCGGTCCTCCAGTGCCCGCCCCACGCGTGCCATCGCCCGTACATGGCAGAGCGAGAGGGTCCGCGCCACCGTCAACAGGAACCGTATCTCGCAGGCACGCGGCATCCAGGTGTGTTTGAGGCGGGCTCGGTCCTGATTGATGCGGCTAGGCACCAAACGCCATTCACAATTGAGATTGGCTAAGTAGCAATAAACTGGAATGAGCACTAACTGCGGGACTGGTCTGACATACTCAGCAATGAGCTTTAATTAGAGCCATGTCTGGCCAGTCTCTGAATGCTGCAGTGCAGAAATAAAGTGTCAGGAACGGTGTTTAGTGGAAAGACATTGCGTGTTGTTTGTTGTATACTTTTGAGTGCTGCAGTCAGGCCACACAGCCATTTTTAATTACAGCACTCTTATTTTTTGTTAATTTAATAAGCAGTCAGGATACATTTCTAAACATGATTGCATATTTCGTAAACATTGTCTTCCATGTTTTATCTTCTGAGGCTTCTGAATGCATGTTTTTAGTTTGTCCAAAGGGCTGGAGAGGACATTTTTAATAGGATGGGGGTTTTGTTGGGCCTACAGCAGGTGCCCGGATACCTGGCCCGGTCCACATGGCTGGACGCGGCCATCGAGGCGGTGGTAGCGGGGCTGAACGCCGCTGAATATGTGAGAGACCTTACACCACGTGCGAGGACAAGGAGACGCAGGGCAGGTAGGCCAGCCAAAGGGAAATTGGTCACTGGGGTAGTGGGCCAATCAGAGCAGCTGTGAGACATCACATGGGCTTGTTTTTTGTTTGGCCAGCGAAGCGACGACAAGCCGCAAAAAAGAAAGCGAAGGGGCCATCCGAGAAGAGCAGCAAGAAGCGGAAACGTCGTGCCAGGAGGCCCAAATCTAGGAGGAAACAGGTGGGTGCCCATCTCAGGCCCTTGCCACTGTCCTTGGTCCTGGAAGAATGGTATTATAGTGCCCGCTTTGGTCCTCGGTCCCCAAGGTGGTGAGAAAGGCGGTGACGAGCCGCTCTCGCCTGGCCAGGAGCCTAGGAATCACCCGGCAGGGACGTAGTTCCTCCATCCCGGATGTGTACCGACCCGCCGAGCAGAGCTTGGGCAGCATGCGCGCCGACATCGGCGCCGCCTCCCTGTCTGTATATGGAGACCCATTTGACTTGGACCCTTTTGATGAAGGGTAAGCAGTGTGCCATCGGAGCAGGGCTTGCTTGGCGTGCCGGCCATGCTCAGCATCATGTCATCCATGTCATTGCAAAGGGACGAGCCGGGACCATCTCAGCGACCAGATGCCAAGAGGCCCGGGCTGTCCCGCTCTGCTCTCCGCTCCCACCAGCCTGTGGCGCGGCCCGTACCCACTGGCCTTCACAGGTGAGTCTCCTGCTGTCCCTTTACTTCAGTCTGCTCTGTCACATTGACCTGACACAGTCGGGGATATTGACGTGATGGTGAGTGCAAGTGAAGCATGTATGAGAGTGCGCTTCGACTTTTGCAGGCAAGGGCTTGGGATTCCCGAGACGGATGTGCTGGCGGAGTCTGCCCCTGTGCCTGACCTTTTGGGCAGCATCTTGACCGGTCAAAGCATCCTGATGATGGACAGTTCAGAAATCGTCATCAACCGGGACGGCTCGCTGAAGGCCATCAAGCCAGGTAGGCTTCCCCGTGGCGCTCCGGTGTCATACTCGCTATCACACCCTCACCAAATATCTTTTTCTGTCTCTCCCCGCAGTCACGATTTCGTCACCAAAGACAAGAATTCCCAGTGGAGCTGTATGTGAGTCTGGAGCCGAGATCCGCATCGGGGCATCGGCAAGCTCGGGATCAAGTGCCTTTAACTCAAGTGGGGAGGGTGGGCTCTCCTCTGGTTTTCCTGCCAGACCATCACCACCATTCAGCTTCCCCAGCTTCTCAACACCAACGTCCCCCCAGCCGTCGAGTTTCACTCCCCAGAGGCATCCTGCGCTTCCCGGGGGGTCTCGTGTTCCCCTAGGAGGTCACGCAGACCACCGAAGATGTTCCGAACCCAGCCCCAGAAGCCAGGACGTAAGCTGCGTTTCTCCCTCTATGACTAAGGAGTCTGCATCACCGCTGGTCACTAAGCCCCCACCCAAACCTGTGTGGATGGATATTTCTGGCCTGCCACGGATACCAAAGATCAAAAGGGAGACTCCTAGTGGAACCACAGGTGCAAACAGCAGCGGTGCTGGCCTAGTGGGAATCCCAGACTCTGGCACTAACATCCTGACCAGCCACAGGGTCCGGCAGCAGACCACCGGCCAGGGCACTTCCGGGAGCGAGCAGGATAAGGGTAGCAGTAGTGGCAGTACTAGGCAGAGGCCTAGTGGACCAGGAGCCGCGTCAGCAGTCTCTGGTTCGCTGCCCAGCAACCCCGGCCCTTCTACTGTGAGTTTCCGCATCAGCAGCAGTGGAAATCCATGGCACGCCAGGCGACTGGGCCTCACTGCGGCACAGGGCTCCCCGAGCGGGCAGGCGGCCAGTGAGCCATGGAAGAAGCTCTGCGAGAGCAAGAGGACGCTGCTGTCATCACGCGAAAAGGGGGATGAAAAGCAGGGCAAGAATGAGATTTATGACCCCTTTGAGCCCACGGGCTCCGACTCGGACTCCCCTGACAATGCGTCTGAGAATGAGGCCTCCCCAGCGGGGAGATCGGATGGCTTGCTGCCGCCGAGTTCCAGCTCAGACTCCGAGGTTAAAACCGAGTCTGGCATGGCAGGGGCGGATGAGTGCCTGGGAGTTGGGGAGGAGGGTGAGGAGAATCTGGATTGCATCCAGAGGGACAGTTTGCCAGAAGTTTGTAAGCCTGAGGAGGTGAACACTGGTCCTCTGAGTTTATCTCAATGGAAGGAGAGGGACACAGGTGACAATCCGGAGTGTCGAGTCTGCAACGAGGGAGTATCAGGCCAGGCTGCAATGAAGTTGCCTCAGACATCCACACACTCAAGCTCTGCTTCCAGTGTCCACAGCGAGATAAATGTTAAACCAGAACCATCTGGGCCAGATGGCCGGCGTTCTCGGACAAGGTCCAGGTCACCAATGAGAGTGAGTGCAAAACAAAATCGTGACTTGAAGCAGAGGAGAACGGCTAGGGACAACAGCTCTGCCTCAAGCAGCCCTGACACCAGCTGGAGGAAAGCTACTAGGAGGAGCAGCGGGGAGAGAAGACCACAGTCCTCGCATTCACGGGGCAGGAGGGGGGGCACGTTCTCTTCTGACAGCATGTCGGAGGATGAGGAGAGGTCTAGGAGAAAATGGAGGCGGTCACAGTCAAGAGACTGGAGGCGGTCTCGCTCTGGTAGTGAGGACCGATCCAGGAGAAGGAATCACAGACGAGACAGCCATGAGCAAAAAGACGACAGACAGAAAGGATCGAAGGGGAAGCGGCGAGGTCATTCCCAGTCACAGTCAAGGTCCAGATCACGGTCTAGGTCCAGAGAGCGAAGGAAAGACCGGATGATGACTCATCCTACCACCAAGTCAAAAGAAGGGGTCGGGTCACGGTCAAAGGACGGCAAGTGTCCAAGATCCAGGTCATGGTCCAGAGAGAAGAAGGCTGATGTCTGTCCATCAAACAGCTCTCAGTCAACACAGAAGAGCTCTCAGGGAACTCTGGTACTTTCAGAAGCAGTGCCTGAGGAGAAGGAAGCCAAGGAGATCAAGGTGGAATCATCTGCCTCTTTGAGCAGGGAAATTCAAGCATCTATGGACATTATAAAGGAAGAAGTGGCAGATGAAGATGGTGGTCATCCCAGTATGGTCAAAGAGGAAAAGACTGCTTCTTTTAACATGCTAGCAGAACCACAAGAGCACAAAGAGATCAAAAGAGTTGGTCTCTCTCCTGACCTGTTTGGTAGAGTGAAAGACCCACATGAAATCAAAGAGGAATCACCCATTTCTCTAAAAATGGTTGAAGACTCAAGATGTCCTAAAAGCTCAGAGAAACCTGCCTCCCCCTGCTTGACTGAGGGTGCAAACCAACCAAAAGACGCAAAAGTGGAGAAGCCTGTAGAGATCAAACAGGAGTCATCTCCCTCTCATTATGGGGTGGCCTGCGAGTTGAGTCAAGATGCTGCCATGATGGCGTCCACGGCAGGTGTAGATCTGCAAAAGCAGATCAAAACTGAATCTGTCTGGGCAGAGGAGTTTGCACATTTGTCATCCCACGACGTAACTCAAGTTCTCCTCTCTGGCCCTAGCCAGCCTGCAGTGTCAGGGGGCTGTCACATGGGGGCAGCAGGTAGCACTTTAGCTGAAAATGGCTCTAAAACAGGCCTAGAGCTGCAGCACACACTGGGTTCAGTCAAACTAGAGGCATTGTCAGCAGATGACATTGCCAATGTAGGTCGTATCCTGAACAGTCTGACTTCTATGAAGCGTGAGGGAGCAGCAGACCCAGAGGCTGGGGGTCACGAGATGAGCACCATGTTTTATGGCATGCCTGTGGCCAAACAAGAATTGTCTGAGGTTGAATCAGGAAGACAGTCTTTAGTTCAGCAGGAGGACCTATCAGCGACCAAGACAGAAGGGACATTTATGGTCAGCCTGGGACAGCTTCCACCAGTCAAGCAGGAAGATGAGTCCTTATTTAAATGGGGGCCGTGTACTGCAGTGAAAAAGGAAGGACTGGCGTCCGTCTGTCAGGGCAAGGAGGAGGACACGCCCACTGTCAAAGTCATGACGGACCCCGCTTCTATGGTGGTTGGCACCAGGTCCAAACCATCAGTGAAGAGGGTGACATGGAACCTCAAGGAGGCTGATAAGCCCGTCACTGAGAAATCTGGAAGTGAGTAAGGATTGTGTACCCGCCAATGTTGGCGAAAGATATGAAACTCCCATTAAACACTCATTGAAGAAATGTCAATATTTAAACAGCTGCATTCCAGTTTTGGGTGACCAAGGGCCTGTACTAATTCCGGAACATGCTACCAGCTATTCTAGTATTTGTATTTGTGAAATTATTGGAGCTTTGAACCAGTTGGAGAAATGAAGGTGGGGGTAGTTTGGGTAAAACGAAGGCACAGAGATGCCAATTATGGGAGATTTGCATATCCTGTCCATTTTAAAGTGTTCTGGGAATTGCCAAAGTATATCTGGGGAAAAAAAAACAACAAAAGTGTAAGTTGGAATAAACAGCAGGGGAACACTGTTGGTTTATGTAAAAGGCAGTTTATACTTGGGATTTAAATCCTGTCCAGAGTTGTCAGCATTGCTGTTTACTCTAAGCTGGATAAAAGGCGTGAGGATGCCAGTGATGACATGAGGAAATGCCACTTTATCAAGCCGGGAGAAACTTAAAGACAAGTAGTAATTGTTTAAATCTTTTGGGTGGCAGTCACATCACTCAATTTGGCTGCTTTTACTTGCTAGTTCATTCTTGGTTTCCTGAAACAATTTGAGCATGACAGGAATTTCTGTGGGAGAATCTGCACAATGGAATTTTCTGACATCAGCCCCGTTTTTTTTCTTCTTCCTTTGTAGAACTTTCTCAGTTTAGACTCCTGCAAAGCAACCGGGAAGCATCCAGGAATTTCCCTGGATCCAACCAAGCTGTGACCCAGGTATGGTGTAGTCACATGACACATGACCTCCCAGGAGCTGCTTCAAACTGGCACACATTGACCTGCTTACTTCTGTCTGGTTTGTCTAGTGGAAAATTTCAATGCTGGGAGATCCCCGACTATCAGTTTTTTTTTTTTGATGCATTGGACCTTGGCTTTGTGTTGCTGGTGGATTTTGGATAATAATTGTTGGGCACCCCTATGCTCAACCATTGCCTCTTTTCCCAGATTGCTTTTTAACTGTAATTACATCACCAAAGCAGAAGGTGGTAGCAGCTATTTATTTATTTATTTATGCTGAAGATTCCTGTTAAATTGCAGATGTTGCTTTTAGTACACCCACTGAAGGCATGAGCAGGTGGGGGCATCTCGGGCCAGCAGGAAGCATGTGACTGAAACTGAAAGTGATATCGGGGTATTTTCTTCGTAAATGAAAGTCAAACCTGAGTTGGCTCAGTGCCCCTTGTGGGGCATTCTCCACGATGCTTTGTGAAAAGGGAGCTTTTTCAGGGGAACCGGTATCCCTGGGTATAATCTCTCTAGCTGCATGCTGAGCTGAGCGAGGCTTTGTTTTATATTTTGATTGATTAGGTTATTCCTCTAACACATTTCCTGAACTTTTTCGGTCATCTGGTTTTGAGTGAGGAATTCAAACGTGTGCTGGACTGATGAGGACGAGTTGGCTAAAAATAGGACATTAACTTTAGATGTATCATAATGGAGCTGTGTTTTTCTGTGGTGTAGTATGCAGAAATTCAGGTTTTGCAGGATGCCGACGTATAGGAACTGGGTTCCTATGTCAGTAAATAGAACCATAAATGTGCGGAATTTATTTGACGTCTGCTGAGTTTTGTTCTGCAGTGGGGGGATGTGAGTTGGGAAGGTTTAGCTCCATGTGCTTGTAGTCTTGTGGTGGACTATGAGGTCATTCATCAGTACCTCAAAGGTGGATGCTGAAATCCAGGTACCTTGTCATCTGTGGTGGACCTATTGGCCAATTTGAGGAATGCATCAGTGTGACAGTGAGGCTTATTTGCTTTCTACTGGTTTTGCTTGACGTCTGTAATTCCCCTTCGATTTCCATGCCTCGTAATCTGTGGTCTCCCACCCTCGCCACATACAGCCACCTGCTAGATATCCCTGCCTTGATGCTACCTGACAATCAGGGATGTCTGTTAGTAGCTGACTATAAACTGAGCATATTATTCTAAAGGGATTTTTCCTTTCTGTTTAACTCCATTTAAATTGCCTCTTGTGTCTGCATACTTTTGATCAGTTTCTTTTAAATGTTGTTCTTTATTTGAATGCTTGACCCCCACCCAGGACTCCAGTCAGTCTGCTGAACCTGCTGCCCCGGTTGGGGAATTGGCTCCCCACTTCCCTAAAAAAGTGACCATCAGTTCAGTGTCACACAGTGCCCCCTGTGGCTTGGAGGCCCAGCCAGACCAGTCTCAGCCCAGCCAGGGAGAGTCGGCATCCAGGAAAGAAGGTGGTGCCCAGGATGCATCCAGAAAAGACAAGGTGAGTCCCCAAAATGGGGGGGTCCCCATCAATGGATGGGCTTAAAGACCATGTCTGACCAGTGTCAAACCTAGGGCTTATCCACTGCATGTTCGACGCTCTTGCCCTTATAGTACATGAAGAAGCTTCATATGCAGGAACGTGCCGTGGAGGAAGTGAAATTGGCCATAAAGCCTTTCTACCAGAAGAGAGACATCACCAAGGAGGAATACAAGGAGATCCTCCGGAAGGCCGTTCAGAAGGTGCCCACACCCGCTCTGAGGAGCCGTTGTGACCTGGCGCTGTGTCCGGGCTCTTTTAGGCTTTAGTTAAAAAGAGGAGAACAGACTCACATTAGTAATGGATGTACAGTTGATTCCTCCAGTTAGGTTTCTAACTGCTGTCGTAGGGAACCTGCCAAACTGATGAGCATGTGTGTGTTCCTGTCAGTGATGGGGGGCTGTACATGTCCATGTTTGTGCATTTGTGATGGCCTGTTTAAACGATTCTGTTAAGTCTGTCTTTGGCTTACAGGTGTGCCACAGCAAGAGTGGCGAGATTAACCCAGTCAAGGTGGCCAACCTTGTGAAGGCCTACGTGGACAAATACAAGCACGCAAGGAAGCACAAGAAGAATGGGGAAGAGGGGAAGGCCCCGGAGAGCGTGACCGGCAAGGCTACTGGCAACTCGTGAGGGAGCTGGTCTCTGTCTACTGGGGAGGACTGAAACCCCGCTCTCTCTGCCCTGGAGGACTGAAACTCCACCTCACTCTGCCTGGGAAGACCCGGTCTCCGCCCCTCTCTGCCTGGGAAGACCCGGTCTCCGCCCCTCTCTGCCTGGAAAGACCCGGTCTCCGCCCCTCTCTGCCTGGGAAGACCCAGTCTCCGCCCCACTCTGCCTGGGAAGACCCGGTCTCCGCCCCACTCTGCCTGGGAAGACCCGGTCTCCGCCCCACTCTGCCTGGGAAGACCCGGTGTCCGCCCCTCTCTGCCTGGGAAGACCCAGTCTCCGCCCCTCTCTGCCTGGGAAGACCCAGTCTCCGCCCCTCTCTGCCTGGGAAGACCCAGTCTCCGCCCCCCACTGTCATTTTTCCATTTTCATTTTATCTTTTCTTTACTTTGTAGTGATGTTATAAACTAAAGGGCTTAGAAATCCTGAGTGGGCACTCTGCTTATTCCTGCAGGAATGAGGGCAGCAGCGGAGATCTGCTGTATTTGCTGTGTTTATGCTGCCTGCCTTGGTGAAGGGGTTGTGGTAAGGCTCGCTGGTCTGGGTTTCACTGAACAGAAATGCTGTTCAGGGAGGCTAATGAGATGGCTTCTTAAAGCTCCACTGATGAATAGCCCCTCCTCTTCCACCCTCTGCGTTTGTAATGAGCTCCCATTCTGTCTACCCACAGATGCATCTCTCTGGATTTCACGGGCTCCGAAACGTAGCTAAACTAACAAAGCTCATACCAGCAGATACCCATATAACCATACACTGCATTAACAGTAACGTGGAGCAGGATTGAAGGCAACGTCTGGCTGTTTCCCACAAATAAAATTACATCTCTTTTGGTAAAAAGCTTTACAAAGAGATCGACTCATCCTGGTATGCAGAGATCAACCCGCAAGAGGCGGCTAATCAAATGTTGCCATACAAGTCCAACAAGCCGATCAGTCCCCACCTCTGACATTCTCTGTATCCATGGCTACCCCTTAGTCATGAAAAACCGGAGCTTTCTTTTCCTTTTATTCCAATTTTTAAATTCCTGGGGGAAATTTTATTTGTCAACATTGCACTTTTATTAAGTGAATATTGTACAGTATTTCATATGATCTGGGGCTCTGTTGTTGATACTTACCCAAGATATTAAAGAAATTAGTCTTTGGGGCTTCATGTAGGCCGAGCTTAGACTGCACCATGTGGGTTGCGTTCCAGCGAGTCGACTGCTTGGGGGCAGGTGTGCTACATGTGAGGTTCTCGTCATTTAAGGGAACTGGTCTGCTGAGAATTATATCAGTTTTATGTTGCGGGTCACACGTCACCTTATGCACACTGTTAGCTAAATGTGTGTTGAGTACTGTAGAGCTGACTAACGGTGATTTTGTGACAGAGGGTGTACTGATGTCGGTGAGCTTCTTATCTCTCTTAAGGAATGTGGGTAGGCGTCTTCATGAGGAGTTTACTTAGGTTTCATCTCTTTCATTTAGGGTATTCATTTATCGGATTGAAAGTGTTTAAAATGCAAGTCATGTTAATTGTTTAGGCAGGTTGTGGCTGTAAGAAATGGGTAGGTTAGAGAAAATTCTTCCTGAGCTGTCCCTGGGCTGCTCGGCGTCACTGCACTGTCAAAGAACTGAAGGTTTCCACTAAACTGTTTGTAAATACGTTTCTTAGAGGATGTCTTTAATAAAATAAAGTTGCTGAGAAAGTGCGTCCTTTACTTTCAATTTATTTATAACATATTTATTTTGATCTATTTATCACATATCAGATTTGACTTTCGGTTTCTGATTCCTGAGAAGTTTCGATATACACTGTTGTTGTTGTTGTTGGTCTTATTACTCAACAGCCCCTAGTCGTATAGTATATAATTGCTGAACAGGTTTCCAGTAGCTATCATTTTCAGTTAGGCAGTTCGTTGCCAGGAACCCAAGATGGCACGGTCAAATGGTAAGGGAATGTTCTTTTAAATTACGTACAAGACGCATAGCCTCACTTATACGCTTGCTGTTCTTTTTGTGCATATGTTGTGGTTAACAAGTAACTGGTGATTTTAAATAACGTGTTTTATTATATACACGTTTGTTTTTTTTCCCTTCATAGCATGTTGTGCAGGTTGGTAGGATTTTTCTGTATATCCAATGCAATAATTAGTACTAAAATACATGCTGGGGCGGAAGAACCAGACAATCACACTTTGGCTTATTGAATTATTATGAAATCATACCAGTTTTAAATTGGTTCCTATATTCTATGCAATGCCATATTGCTCAAAATGAAATCAATATTTCAACAACTAATTAGATGTGTCCTATTTTTAGATAGCAAAAATATTATTTTATATGTTTTCTGAACCAGCTTTTTATTTCTTAATGCCAATTTTCATAATAATGGTGTGCTCTGTCCATCACTTTGAGAGGGGTGGGATTGAGCTTGTGAAATATAATTTGAAAAATTTAAGCAATCATATAAAATTATATTTTTATTTAATTATTTAGGACACATTTAATTATTGACATTTTTTCATTTAAAAATAAAAGGGCATATTTTATTATTGAAATATCTATATCTGTTTGTTTATAGATATACTTATTTCATTTTGAGTAATATGGCGTTCGTAGCTAGTAATAGTAATAAATCACCTTAGTGATTATACTTTACACCTTGCCACGCTTTGGAAAGGAGTAAGCCCAGAGCAGGTGTAAGGAAAAGCAAAGGGGACTTTACTTATATTCATAAACAGGAACAGAGAAACCAAACGGTACCATGAGGGGTCAATAAAGGAAGCTTAGCAGAAGGTAGGGCGCCGACAATGAGAACAATGACATCAGTGACTGGACTGGGGAGTAACGGTACTGAATGTGAAGTATGTTGAATTGGGTTAGCAGCATAGGCTTCCATACTATACAGATAAAATTTCAGTCAGGGGCAGCATGACGAGATTTCGGTCAACGACAGACTGAGGTCCCATAAGCTTATAACTGAGCTGAGTAATTCCTATCGCCTAGTGACATTGTAATGCACTGCTCACCTGTTTGTGGTGATGCTTATGTAAACAAACCTATTGCACTGCCAGTTGTGTAAAAGTATAGCACATACAATTATGTGCGGTACATAATACTTAATAATAATAATAATAATAATAATAAACAAGTATGTTACTGGTGTCGCGGTTGTCTCGCAGGGGTCCACAAACACACCGGGATCCAGATATGTGGGTAACAGGGAAGGCTTTAATGGACAGGACTGAAAGCAGGGCAAGCTAGGACACCAGAAGGTGTAGGTGGCTGGGTTCCAACCCCCAGGAGGGGGACGGTTCCCCGGGAGGGGAGATCGAGGCGACGGTGACAAAAGGGGCAGGCGAATATCCAGGTCGTGGGGCGGTCTGAGGGTCAAATCCAGGTGGGTCAATCCGACGATGAGGCACGGGACACGACCACACAGGGGAGGGGAAGACAAACACGGCCGGGGCAGGCTGAGAGGACAGGTCAAGGTCGGGATCTGGGCTGGGGAGGAAAGGGAGAGAGTTAGGAACCGCACGTAAGGCAGACAGACAGGGCACGGGCAATCGGGAAGACGATGGACAGAGTCACGCTTGGTAATGGCTGCAATCATGAGCGCAATACTTGGCGGTGTGCTGGTCTTGCTGTGGGGTTTATATGGGTGGGCTGGTTAGGTGCCGTCTCACCGCACCTGCTGGTCCAGCCCCCGAGGGCGTGACAACTGGTTTATGTATTAACTATACTGTACTTTTATTGTTTGGGCTATTATACATAGCCTAGGTGTGTAGTAGGCTATGCCATCGAGGTTTATGAATGTACATTCTAATGTCGCACAATGAGGACATCTCAAAATGACGTATTTCTCAGTACTTTACACCCACATAAAGTGGCCTCTTAGGTATCTTCGTTTGAGAACGCAGCTTGCTCAAAATAATTACACTAATTAAAACAGGGCAGACTTTAAATAAACTGACTTGAGCAGTAATGAACTTGCTATCTAAAAAAACAGAAAAATTAATCACAGAACACATAATTCCCAAATTAATTTATTAACCACTAATAAATATGCATAACTGAACTATGAGCTATGATTATCCAGGTTTATTCAGCCGACCCGCCTGTAAAACGTATTCAGCACATTACAAAATCCACATAAAACTTAAACGCACAACATTGTCATTTTCATAAAAGACATTGCAGCTCTTTGCAAATATAAAGATTTGACAGCGTCCAGCTGGCTCCTCTAGACCACTTGTCATTTTGTAATAGTACACCTACCTCCCTGGGGATGTGTTCTGGGCACCTCCACCCAGGGGGAGACCCCAGGACAGATCCAGGACATGCTGAAGAGATTATCTCTCTATGTTGGAGGACACGGAGGTAGGTCTGGGCATCCCTGTTTAGACTGCTGCCCCCATGGCCCAACCCTAGATAAGTGAAAGATGGATGGATGAAGGGATGGATGGATGGATGGATGGATGGAGGGATGAATGGATGGATGGAAGAATGGATAACCCTAACTGAAGTTTGAAGTCTTCCCATAAGTTTAAACTCCAAAGGGCTCTTAGGGCACCCCCTATATAGGATGTCAGTCCATTACCGGGCACATAAACACAATGGACAATTCAGAGAGCGATTAGCCTAGTGGAATATCTTTGGACTACAGGAAACTCTGTAGGTATGAGGCAACAGTGCTAACCGCTGAGCCACACACCAAGGTATCCAAACCCTTATATGCAGCACACGCACAGCACCAATCACAAGCCAGGTTAATAATTAGTGTGTGGCTGAATGATCAGATGTTGTTATTTTTTTAAGTAGATCTTTCTGGTCTTAAAACCTTGGTGAGAAATTGCCTCTATCAAAAATAATACTGAGAGATATTATAAAAAGAATCACAGTTAATACTCAAGTTGCTTCATCTTTCTTTTGAGCTTAATGACAAAGACATTTTCCCTGCTTAAATTCACTTTAATATGAACTGTTTTAGTTTTGCTATAGACATATTCATTTAATAATATTGTTTTCCGACCTGCTAGATGTTCAGGACCGACGGGGGTTGGATTTCTCCAAACGAAGGCTCAATTCTCTACCTCAGGACATCTTTGGTCAAGCAGAGTATATTGAGAGCTTGAACCTTCAAATCAATGAACTACAGCATATAGGTCATATTTCACAGCTGGTCAACCTAAAGGAGCTGATTTTGTCTTGGAAAAATATTTCTGAGTTTCCTGCTGCCATTAGGGAGCTGAAAAAGTTGCAGCGGCTCTATCTGAATCAGAACAAGATCCAGAAGATACCCACGAAGGTCTTCTCCTTCCTTGTAAATCTGCAGTATCTCAATCTGAGCAGTAACCACCTAGAAGAACTCCCCGCTGATTTGATGGACTGTAAGAGCCTGAAGTATGTAAACCTGTCCAACAATTACTTGAAGAATCTGTGGGCAGTTGAGGGGCTTCCACTACTGAATGAGCTGCATGTGGAGAACAACCGTCTGACTGAACTGCCGGCTGAGCTCTTCTTAAGAACTAACCTCAAAGTTCTCAGAGTCACTGGTAACCAGCTCCAGACACCCCCTGAAGAAGTGTGCGCTGGAGGGATAAAGGACATTCAGAGCTATTTCCGCCAACTGGGATCTGACCTAAATGGGGACACTGTGGCCAGGGTCAAGACTTTGTTCCTGGGTTCCAGCATGGCTGGGAAATCCACCTTATGCCGCAGTCTGCGAGAAGGAAGAGCAGTGACAGTGGAAGCCAGTGATCGGACAGTTGGTATTGACATCAGCCAAGTGGAAAAGGATGGCGTCCAATTTCTCTTCTGGGACTTTGCTGGACATTTGGAGTATTATCTAACTCACCACATCTTCATCACACCTCATGCTCTCGTCATTCTGGCTATTGATCTTTCAAGGTATTTGCATTGCTACTATGTTCTCCAAGCATCTACTCCAAATACCCACTGGCAAATGTAAACTGTTTTCTTCTGAGCTAAATTGTTCATATTTTATATGCAGGTCATACAATATATCAGTGTTTCCTAACCTGGTCTTCGGGGACCCCTAGACAATTCATGTTTTTAGTTCACGTTTTGCATGTTACAACTCCCTAATGTCCTCTGCTTACATAGATATCATTACTCCAGTGTTTCTCAAACCGGTCCTCAGGGAGCCTGCAGATAATCCACATTTTTGCTCTCTCCCATGGACCAAAAATGTGAACTGTCTGGCAGGGAGCTGGGAAGGAGCAATAATGTAGATTGTGGGGTAATTAGCATATTTAATTAGCATTTGAGTTGACAACCTTTCAATTCTAGTCATACGCCACCTGCAGTTTGTTGAGATATTGGAGTGGAGATGTTCAGGACTGAACCCAAGACCTGAAACACACAAAGCACACACTTTCCCAATGGGCTGCATCCCTCATGTGTGGACATCGATGACAAATGGATGCATTCTATTTATTTTCCAAATATTTCTATTGATTTTAAATGAATCACACCGTGCAATGCCACTTCGAATTTTAAGCAAATTTTAAACAGAAATAGAGTGAAAATAAAATATACTTAAAAATATTATATACTAATAAAGAAGATGAGGGAAAACGAAGAAAATAATAAATAATCTAAAGGAAATATAAATAAAAGCATTAGTATCTTTACTCGCTAAGCATATATTACGCATTATATGAAACACATATATTATCTACAATTTTTCAAAATGCTCATAGAGCACTCTTTTAATCTGGCAGCATTCAAATGGATGGATTCCATGGATTTTAAACATATAAACCATCAAATTTACTATTGCACACACTAGGAGCACTACATTTTAGGCCCTTTATTAAAAACTCAGTTATTAATTGCTGGCACTGAGAAGTATCCCTGTATATACGACAAACAGGAGATTGCAGGGTCACAAAGACAGCTAACACATGAGTGAGGCCAGTGGCCGAGACAAAGATGTGAGCAGTACCCAAGTGCCAATACTTTTAATATTAAAGACATAGTGTGCACTTACACTAAAATATATTATTACTATTATTTATATATTATAGAATTTCATGTGATCCAAATCATTTTCAGTATTCTCTTTGGCTCAAGCCTGTGCATTGTCTGTTTTTACAATCTTTCAGCAAGCTCTGAAAATATTCCCTTCCTGTTTAATTGTGTATTTCCAGGTTGCGATTGACAAAAACCGTGAATATCTAATCCACAAATGTGAAGTGGTCACTGTATTTATATAGGCCATATAGGCCCACTACATTATTTGCTATATAAAAATAAACAAAAATATCTTCATTTTGTTTTCTAATATCTGGTCTAAGCTACATCGTTGAGGATGCACAGTCTTTTGAAGACCAAGTCAGCTTCTGGATCAACAATGTTCTTATGAGGGTCCCAGACTCTGTCCTTCTCCTCGTGGGGACCCATGCTGACCAGTGCAAAGATGCAGAGGAGGGAAGGAAGAAGAAGGAGGACATAGAAAAGAAGATAAGTGATCTGCTTGAGGAGAGGATGTCCAACCTGGATCAACAGATAAGCCATATTATAGACAAAAGCCAACAAGACGAATTCTCTGAGCACCTGACACAACTGCATCAGCTTAAAGGTTACACCCTGAAGGTATTATGTCATCTACATTCACAACTGATTATTGACAGAACTTTTCTTGACCACTGTGAGCAGATTGAGGAGTGAGAACTTGGGCACATGATGCGTTATTTTCTTTAAACATCCATCCAATCATTCATCATCCAATTGCTTATAGTAATCAGGGTCTCAAAATTGAAAATGATCAAATTTTCTTGTAATGTATTTGCTAATTTTGAATCCATTCCCTGTTCAAGGTTTCTAGCCTCATTACCATTGATTGCACAAAGTGCGCGGATATTGAGAAGATTCAAAAACACATTCTGGAGCATGTTCAGAATAAACAATTGTTTCCAAACATCATCAGGACATTGCCACACTCTTATAAAGAAGTTGAATCTTCCATACAGTGCCTGATTAAGAAGCCGGATTTTCCCAAGCACGGTGAACACATTTTTGTGCAGAAATAAATCATTAGATTTCATACTCACTTGCAATTCACATATATGTACAGCATGATTTTTGTAATAATGGAAAATTAATATGACTATAAAAAGAACCACATATTTATTCTAAGTATTCATCAAATTCATGTCACATATATCAAGGCAAGTTGAGACAGTAAACTCTTACACCAATTATTTTGTCATATACAGGAATTGTGGATCTTCACAATCTTGTAGCAAACAATGCCCTCAATTCTGGAAACCTGAGCAAGGAGGACCTACATTCTATACTCCGTTACCTTCATCGAATTGGGACCATTTTATGGTTTGAAGAGATTGAGGATCTGAAAGACACAGTCTTTGTCAAGCCATCCTTTCTCATTACACTCTTCAAGGTAGCTGCTGACACTGAAAGGGAAACTAATTATTAGTCTTTTACTAGTGTTTTGCAGACACTGTTGCTATATTTCTGCAACTGGAGTAAAATATATTATTGTCTGGACATGTGGTTGACCCATCATGTTCTTAGCTTATAATAATGACATATTATAGATGATGTGTGTCGAGGTCTGGAATGTATGAAACTGTAGGGTAACATTTGGAACTCATAAGCAACGTGTTGAATGCAGAAGAAATGGGCAGGGATGATGATCTATGTGACATTGACAAGAGCCGGATTATTAAAGTCAGATTAGATTAGGCTAGAACATCTCTGAAATGCAAGGCTTATAGGGTACTAATGGTACCTATTGAGAGGTCCAATGGGGAGGAAACTGTAAATCATAAAATGTTTTGGCTCATCAGTGTATGCAATCATATGTAAGTAATCCTCTCTGCTATTGAAAGACTCTAGTGAGACACGACTTGGTGGAGCAGCTGACAGAGGTTCCAAAGTTTATCCTGAAGAAGGAAAGCTGTCTCATCCATCAGAGGAACAAATGGATCGACCAGCTCAAAAGTCAAGCAACTCTGTCCTACGATGCTGTTCGCGTGCTGGTCAGATGGACTTTAAGGCAGGCGGACATGGCCAGCGATGATAGTTTTGTGAAAGAGATGACGGGCACCAGGAATAAGGAAGGGAAAATCCTCAGCCTTCACAGATACTTTGAGATCTGCCTGCCAACTAATTTCGCATGTATCCTGAACCCTGAGGCCTCTGAGTTTGACCCAAACAAGAAGTGGGATTCATCATTACCAAAGAGGCACTCGTTTACTGAGCCCGAAGCTGCGCTCATTTTCCCAGGTTATCTGAAAGACAATGACAAGGTCATGAAGATGTGGGGGCTGGATGATCCAGAGGACATCAAGGTTCTGGTCTACTTCATGCCGGAGATCCCTCATGGTGTCTTCAACCGGTACAGTACCATCTACCTTCTTTTGGTTGTGAGACGTAGTTGTGTGGCGCCTTAAATCTTGGTTTAATGCTTTTTTCCAGGCTTATTGTAAGAATGTGCTCCATGTTCAACACACACTGGGTGGGAAAAAGCTGCTTACTGGCTGGCTACGAGGCCGTACTTGTTTTGGTGAAAAAAAGCACCGACAGTGATGATCAGTACATTGAAATACGATGCAAGAGGCCAGAAGACAATTGTAAGTACTCTTCCATTTCATGCAGTACATCTGCATGCTTAAGGGCTATGGTGGGATGGGACATATATTATTGTAAGTGATCTTAGCACATGTATCATAGTACAATTTAACCAAAGTAAGAAACATTTGACTAACTAATGACATTGATATGGCAATGCATAATGTATTGTGGATATTAGGACTTATCAAATAATAATAATAATAATAATAATAAATTATTCTTTAGTATTGGCTTTCAAACAGGTGTGGAACCTGATCCTGGCTGTGTTGTCTGAGTTGAACAAGCTCTCTAGCCAGTGGCCTGGCTTGTATCAGTACACATACAGTCCATGCAGAGAGTCAGGATGCACCGAAGACTTCAGATGGAAAGACTGGCACAGTCTCCCTCCACTTGAAAAGTAATCCACTCAAACAACACTGTCAATATTCCAGAGTCAATTTAAACACTTCTATCTTCTCTCTACAACTGGTATATTTGGAAAGATCAAAACTACTTTCACTCCTGTGTGGCCTATATTGTTAAATGTTTAATTATAATCAGGATTTACATTTCTAAACACTAGCAATATAATCACTTATAATGGAGCTGAAACATTTGGCTATGAACATTATCTAACTTAGACTACTAACCTCATCATTGCTGGTTTTCTGGTCCACAGGGTTCAGGAAGAAAAAATGACATGTCTGCAAGGACATACATGCAAGACACACTTGCTCTTCCCAAAAGGTGCATAGCTTATACATGATTCGGGTATTATATGGATATAGTTTATATGTACCAAGTATTTAATGCCAATGTATTTAATTCATGCTATGGTTTTTGTTTTAATATAGATCCAATTTTTCCCACCCTTAACCATGAAAATCAAAATCTGATGTGGTAACATCTGAATGGGACCCATGACCCTCATTGTTGATAAAAAGGTAATTGTTCGACTGAATCGCATGTGCTGGCTGAAAATTAGCAAAAAGGAAAAGATTACAAAAAAAAAATATTCCTAGTAAAAGTGATTTCTTTGTTTATTTTACAGAGAAATTCCAGTTAACGGTTGGAGTGCAAAATGAAAAAAATGATAGCAGCAAAATGACAAGTTCGCTGAAAAGGCCCTTTCTAGCTGTAAAACTTCTTTGTCATATGTGTATATTCGGGGGGGGGGGGGGGGGGTTTTTAAATCACTCATTTATATTTATATTTTGAGCTTTGTGTTTTGTTTTAATTTTTTTACATGATACTTGAAAGTAAAACCATTGACAAACAAATCTCTTAACTTGTACTGCCTAAATGTATCTTGTATTGCCAGAAAGAAAATAAAAGGGTTCTTAAGCAGAATCAAGTTTTGGGCTTTTATTATTGTCACTGCAGGTAAACTGACACACAAGGAATGTAGTTTGTAAAGGAAATCTTAAGCCATTCAGTAGGAGGACAGAACAGATAGAGCAGTCTTAAAAAACATAGAAATTAGCTGTTACACTTAAGAAGTTATGTCAAATACAAATATGTGACATCCATTTACATAAAGATTAGATACACAATTCAAAGTATTAAGTGCTGATATTTTCCATTCAGAGTAGTTGTTAATTCTTTGCCCAAAAACTGTTGCAAATGAATACCACCTACTATTGCTGTAAACATTTCCACTGTGTGCTTCTGAAAGGAGTGTTTTCAGCATGAAACCATGCAAGTGCAGCATGTAATTTTCCAAGGTCTGAAAGATAACAGGAAGAATTTCACATGGACTGCTGGGTCTATAGACCAGTGTTTCCCAACCCGGTCCTTGGTGATGGTCCACATTTTTGCTCCCTCCCAGCCCCTTGACAGACAGTCCACATTTTTCCTCCCTCTCAGCCCCTTGACAGACATTTTTGCGAAATTGTGAACTGTTTTTGGGTCCCCGAGGACCGGACTGGGAAACGCTGGATAGACTAACTGGGCAGAGAAACAAAAGAGCCCAGATGGCATCCGAGAGCAGACGAGGCGTTTGGGGGGTGGGATGGCCTTCAGTTAAAGGCGATTGGAGGGCCGAAGGTGGAGTTTATCAGATCAAAGAGGCTGTTGTGTGAGATCTGTAAGCTGACGGCATCGCCTTGCAAGGAGGAGGCTCCATCCATTTGTGCTTTCTCATGGAGCTCCTGGCAAGCCAGAGGTACCACCTGATGGAGAGGAATAAGTATTAGAGCAACATAAAACAAGAGGGAACTCCTCTAAATGTCAGCCTGAGCATCATGAGTGATGCCCAAAAGAGACTGACCACATGCTTCTTCTCTAAACGGTTAAGATTACTTCCTAATGGAGACATCTGTGGGCTCCATTACTGACCGACATAAAACCACAAGAACTTCACCTTGACAGTTATTAACTTCTTATCCACCGCCTTTCCGTCTGGAAATTTCTCTCCGAAGCACAAGTAGATTGTATACTCTGGGGACCCTCGTTTATTCTCTTGGAACTCTTTCAGGTCTGAAAAAAAGGGCAGGCTTTCATGCTGGGAAGGTAATGCAAAATATCTGGCCAGAGAAGTAGGGACCCAGCCGCACCAATGCCGCATAAAGGGTTTGTTTCCTATGATGTCAGAATAACCACATGAATCATTTACCATGAGCCATTGCCTTAAAGAACTAGCAGTACTACATAATATTGAAATACACTCAACAGGCTGTAGGCTCATCGTCATCCTCTAATGGTTAACTAGCTATAGAAGATGGATAGAGAGACGCTGTTCTCTCATCAGGCTGTAAACCGAAGTTCCGAAGAGCAATGGCTTTTAAGCCTGGTACTCTCTGAACACAGTGTAAGCTGCGTGTATTCCAGGTGAGCTCTAAATTATCCTACAGCTGGGCTCTTCAAATCTGGACCTCAATTCCATATCCAGGCCTTGTTTTCAGTTTTCCCAGGTAGTTAGTATAATAATTACTGATTCTGATTAGCTGGAGGCTTCAGTAGGACTCGGTCCTAGAGGACTGCAATTTCAATAGTATCCTGGAGTACAGAAAAAATGCATGTTTTGCGGAGATACTTAAACTGAAAGGAGCCATTAAAAAATAAGGAAATTTAGAAACGCAAGCCCATTTAAATTGTATGTATTTGAACTACAGATGCAACGATCTAATATTCAGATTGATATTGGCACTGATCCATACCTATTAGATGGATCGGGTATCAACTGCATGTGACTGATCCACGCCCGATACTTTAGTTTTCAGCAGTCTGTAAAAAGAGCTCCTATTTCTTGTTAAATCGATTTGTACAATCGACCGCACAACAGCTCTTTCGCATTTGTTTGTTGTGTTTTGTGTGGCATTCCAGATAAACGCTAACGCTGCCACTCCGTCTACTGGGTGTAACCGCAGTGACTTATGCCTGCGTAACACAACTATTTTATTTTATATTTCCCAGCATTACAAGTGCTTACCCTTTGCAGTAGGACCAGAACATCAGATGAGTGGGTAGCGATCTGGAAGTATTTTACGCTTGAAACAACTAGTGGCACAACGATTTGCAATCGTTATAAAGACAAAGTCTTGAGAGGTAGAAACAGTGCTGGGTGAGTAATCTCTATAAACAAAGTGCATAAAATTACACCCGACGCAAGTTATGTGGGGGAAAAAAAAGCAAATGGATGGTTTGGGAGTCACTAACTTGTGCCGTTTTGTGCACTCGCTGCAGTTTGTGATATACAAGTGGCTGCTATCGCAGCAAAGTGTGCTTGTCTGGTTGCATTTTCGCTATTCATAATCCAGAAGATCTGTCTCACAGCCAGCCTGTGTGTGTGTGCGCATGCAGCACACACATGGAGACACATGGAGACTGCTTTTAGCGATGGCGGTGGAGAGAACTTAGTCACTAGAGTCGATGGTGACGATGCCCAAGTAAATCTTTTGCATGTAAGGGCAGAAACACCAGCAATCTGTTGAAATATATAGCAAAAGTCCATCATTTTGCATACGGAGAGATGCACAATTAGTGATTCCCTGGCTCATAGTATATCTGTCATTGCCCCAGGTATGTTATGTTTGCTTATGGCCTGGAGCCCACACACTGTGGTACGTGTGTATTTGATACATTGTCTTACAAAGTTAGGGAAACAGTATTTAAGTCAAGTATTTAAGCTTGATGTTTCCCTAAACATAACAGAATAATCTCAGTCTCCTCCCCACAGTGAGACATACAACTTATTAAACACTGGTAATGGATCAGTACTTGGGATCGGCCAATACTCAAAAGCCAGGTACAGGTATCGGTATTGGAATTGGAACTGAAAGTTGGTCCAATGCATCCCTAATTTGAACTGTGGGCAGAAACTCTTATGAACACAAGTAGAATGAAAAAAAAAAAAACTCATCACAGAGCCAGGAGTAGGACTCGATGCCCTATAGGTGTAATTCCACAGTGCTATGCAGTATCTTGAGTGATTAAGCAACTTACCTCTGATAAACTTTTCAAAGCTGAGCAGTTCCACCTCACTGCTCTGGGGCAGCTTGTTGGGCTGGGGGTTTGGTATCTCTGCGGGGTTTCCGGTGCAGGCGAACACATGGCACCTATCTTGACGCAGCCCATAGATGCCTGTAGATCGCACCTCCAGTAGGAGGCCTCGCTCGATGCTGTTGAGGATGCGGTTAGTGTAGTCGGCTTGATTCCAGTCCAGGATGTGCTCGGTGCTGGGGAGGCAGATGGACTGAGCCCCCAGCGTCTGGTCCTCACATTGGAAGTGGAGCTGCACCCGGGGGTTCGTGGTTGTGGTGCTCTGCATGAGCTTCTTCCTGTAGCAGATGCTGATCTCCAGGTTGTAATAAGGAGGGGAGGGTGGTATGTCACACACTTCAGGCTGATTCACTGCAAGAGGCACCGGGGGGAGGGCAGAGGTGTGTCTGGAGTCATGAAACATCATGAAACAGCACCCTCAGCTCCCAAGTCCTGCATATCTCCTGGCAGCACCATACCTGGGCAGTAGGGCTCTTGTACCACCACCGGCATCTGGCTCAGGGGAATCTGCTGGATTTCCATGGTCATGGGTTGGCTGGGGTAGCCGCCCTGCTCGGCATCACTGGTGATGGGACAGGGCACATGCCACTGGGAGTCATCTGTTGGGAAACAAGACCATCGCTTTCACCACCCACTCATTACACCTTGTCTCCCAACCTGGTCCTTGGGGACCCACAGACAGTGCACATTTTTGCTCCCTCCCAGCTCCCTCCCCATATCACATCAATTAAAGACTTCAATCATTAGTTCTATTTCAAGGGGGAAACAAAGATCAGTTTGTTATTTTGAGGGTTGAGAATGTCAACAAGTTTCAGATTAAATTACACCCTTTATAAATAGGGTGGGAGTTATAGACTACCAATACCTCCTGGTTGGTTGTTGAGATTCAGGGTAAGCATTTCATTCGACAAGGCCTCCTGTTGGATAAGAACAGAATATAGATATAACAGTTTGGCCTAAATTGACCTGAAGAACTCCAACATTCCCCTTTCAGTTACATACAGTATAGCTGAAATGCATGCAGGACATACACAAGATCAGATTGTACAGTTAGAAGATTATTGCCAGTAAAACTCCATTCGGATAAAGATGGTAAAAAAAATATGATTAAATGAGACAATGCAGCATTACCTGCATTTTATCTTGAGATATGGAGTGATCTCTATAAACGTTCTGAATAAAAGGATATTCGACATTCATGGAGAAATCCTGACTGTTCTGGTCTTTATAATTATCTGGGAAGAGGAAAGTTCAGTGAAAAAGCATTCTGATAAGTGACAAGAGAAAACTATTACAAATACAAGGATAATATTGAATTGACGTTCATTTAACTGCCATTCAAGCAAAGTCCAGTGCTGGGATGGACTGTGGACACTGGTTTCTGACATTAAATGGCACATTTTGTGTGTAACTGCACTAATAATGGCGCCCCCTAGAGCATCTCAAGAGTGAATGCTAAACAGCAGTCACGACAGACATTTTATGTGCACCGGAGTTAATCCTTGACAACATCTTTACGGTTTGACAAGTAGTGAGAGAGCTTCCTGAAGTGACTCTGCCTTTTGGTATCTCTTACGGCCATTCACGACGATCTCGTAGACCTTGTGCGGGTCGTCAGACTCCTTCGAGTGGTCCTCTACCATTCTGAATTGCTTGAGAGTGTTCAGAGCGCACCGAAAATTCGTTTTCCATTTTGCTTTGTCGCTAGGATTGTCGTTTATTTTTCCACTGGCCTCGGCCCATGCCTACAAGGAGAGGGTTGGCAAGGGAGAGATTGCCGCAATTACCAGTTTACCGAAAATGCATCGCTACCACGATTAAGTACAAAATCCCACTGCCAATAAGGCACTGGTTTCTATACGATCAGCATGTACCAGACCGTACTGCAATGCAAATTTCGGTGTCACTTAAACACCTGAGCTGTAGAAATATTTGCCCTTTGGTGCTCAAGCAAACAGAAGCATCAGTGGACCAATATCGACTAATCAAATCCCACACGATACCCAACCCTAACTGCTTCTACACATTTCTTGATGTGACATCGTACATTAAAGTAATCTCACCAACGCTCATTCTTTGTTTTCGGAAACACCTAAATGTTCATTTAGTATTGCAATAGTATGTCCAAGGTTAATGTACGTTTCTATTCCGGTTGGTTAATACAGGGTTGCTAGTTGTAGTATCGATTACAGCTATACATTAGAAGAACTGTCACTATTACCTTTCTGTGAATTAGTGCTTACCTTGAATATCCTGTTGTCCTCGTCGCCGCAGTCTTTCCTGGAGTTGTGCTTCCAGGGGATTCTGATCTTGTTGCTGTCCACCCATCTCAGCCCTTCGTACCGTCCGCTCAGCACCTGATCCATCAGCCAATGGCCAAACTGCGGTTTACTGCTGTTTTAGAGAAACGCACATGACAGTTGTATAAAATGTCACCTTCTGTCATGGACAAGATTGCAGGCATTTTGCATCGAACAAATACGAGTGTTTCTGAATAGGCACTTTAACCCGTTGCTATTGTATTGTGCAAATTCTTATCGATTGATAAGAAAATATGAAATTCTTCAAATATTGGCATTAATTGACCATCTTAAAAAAGCCAGGTTTCCCCTTCACCGCATGCAAGATTACTAAAAGTTAATCGTTGAATTTTGTACTCGGCACCTACGTCACACACCTGAGTCGGTGCGTAATAAATAAGAAGTAGGCCTAAATTCAGTCTAGCGAAAGACCTGAGCACTTTAATTACTTAACTTTAAACGCTTCTCCTTCGATCAAGCTTACTTGAACTAAGTAATGAAATTGTATAGCCAAGCAACGTGGCCTAATTTCTGTAGTACGTTTCCAAATACAGTTTTAATTAAACACTAGTCAGAATAAAGCGAACATAAACTTACCACTGCATGTTCGTTAACCGAAGCTGGCGTATTTGCTTACAGTGCAGATGTTTTACTCCAGACTGTTTCTAACAATCATTCAGTTTTATACCTTGACGCCACTGCAGCCTCCGCAAATCAGACGCCTACGCGCATGTTGTTTTAAAAAAGAAAAATTGAAACCGAAAGTCGGAACCGGCTCCACCTTACGAGGAAATTCGGTCACCAAGAGTTTTCCATCGATGATGAAATAGCACGCATAAGATATATCTACTCTGACATTGCATCAGATTAAATTCAAGCATTGCTGCTCATTCTTGTTTCACACGTCACACTTGTAATGCATAAAGTTTAGCCGGAATGAAAAATGATGTGTTTTGATCGCTAGCAAAATGAAATATAATTTTACGAATGTTCAGTAAGTATCTTAAATTAGGCTCCCCGACAATGTTTCTTTCGAGGCTTAAGTTCAACCTACCGTTTTTTTTACAACTCGACACTAAGTATAAATATTAGGCCTATATTATGTCTCTCCGCCATTGCTCCGTATGCGTGGAGTTTGCATGCTGTCATCGTGTCGCCGTGGGGTTTCCTCCACAGATAAAAAAAAACATGCTGGGGAGAATTGGAGTTACTAAATTGCCCGTAGGTGTATGAATGCTTCCGGGATAGGCATCGGTCCCGGAACCTTGAATAGGAGAAACGATTTCAGAAAATTGACTAATGGATATCCGGTTGTATGGGTGAGTGTATTTATGTGGCATACTAAGAGTGTGGAAATTATCATTACGAATGTTCAACACCAGCCCAAGCACAGTGCAGTTCCTGTAGTAGTTTCAGATTGTGCTGTTAAGGCTGGCATCCCGTCCAAGGTGCCCCAGCTTTGTGCCCCCAGGATAAGTGGACGGGACACCAGTTTTTCTGGTGGAAAACGTAGAATCAGCACAAGTCTTACCGAACAATCATCTGTAAAGAGTCGTTCCAATCTGGTTTCGATAAACAGTAGCGTTGGCAGACGCAGTCTTACTAGAAGTCTTTGTTAGCAATCGCTCAGACTAGTGATAAATTCGAATAGGATGAACTCTGATTTCCACCATTAAATGACAAGGCCAGGTGTGCTGATCTTTTTAGGGAAGATTGTGTCCTCTGTGGTTTTCAGTTCCTATTTGGTGAAAGTGAAAATACTGAGGATTTTTCTATTAATTCTAAGGAAACTTATTCAACGGTTAAATTTTTGAGACTCAAGATTACTAGGGATGTAGCCTATTATATAACTAAATGACTGATATCACATGGGCTATGCAGATGCGATAATTCCAGTACATTGAGGTCTTTTGTAGGAATGGATTGGATGTTGTGTAATATGGGACACCTCTTTGTCACTGGACAGTCCCCCACTGACCCATGCATAAAATGTCGAATACAGCCCTGAATTCCACCAAATCGTTCATGTTTTGTATGAGTTTGAACACGCGGGCCTGGAGAAAGCCTACTCAAACACAAGCGAAAGCATTCAAATTCTGTTCAAAAGCCCAGGCCTTTTAAAAAGAACCCTCAATTCTACATGTGTGCACTAGTAATTGTGCACTACAGTATATGCCAAAATTATTTCAGTTCCGATACATGTGGGCTGTGTGTTGTACTGGCAGCTAGTCTCAAAGATGCTGAAACTATCATGAATGATGACTCCTGGGGAACTGAAATGGTCTGAAGATCTCAGCTGCAGCTGCTGAGGGATACATTACTGTATCAACAAATTCAGTTCAGTTTACTTTTTTTTTTTTACTTTCACAGCATAGTTGCCCCAAGGCGCATTACATGCATGTGTAGTGATGCATCACAGCATCATTAAGACAGAATAATACAAAAACAGGGAAATAAATACAAAGAAACGAATGAAAGAAAGAAAGCCAGATAACAACAGAGGAGAGGAAGCAAAAACTCCCAAGTAAGGAGAAAAAAAACCTCTGAGGGTTTCAGGTAAACTAGCTGCCCAATCCAGACTGAAGGCTGCACCCACCATGTTGCAGTTCGTACGTCACGTCCACGATGTCGCCCTTCCAACATATAATTCATTAATATTATTAATACAGAAACTTAGTATTGTCGCAATAAAGTTGCCATGAAGTGATATTTCAGAGGGCGGTAGAATTTTACAAGGCCATTTTTCTTGTGGAATTTTTAGGGAGGTGTTTGATGGACAGAAGGAGATGATGTCTTGCACTGTCAATGCCAATTTGTACCTTTGGGGGCACAATTACTTGTCACTGGGACTGTACCGTCAAGGGTCTGCCAGTTGTGCCCTAGCTGTAGGTAAATGTACCTTTTAAGGTAGAGAAATGGACACTGAGGAGCATTTTTGTACTATTTGGGTATATTAATGTTGTTTTTACCTTGGGCAACAAACCTATACCAGGGCTGGACCCTTTTTTGGTGTACACCAATAGAGAATGCTTACTTACAAGTGCATAGAACCTTAGTGAGTTGATAGGGTTACTTTCATCAGGGAATCCCATTTGAAAGCTCAAGAATGAGGAACCGTTCCATATTTCTGATGAGTACTTCTGTATTCCTACACATACGATACCTTGGACGTCTTGTGCCTGTAATAAGTGCAAGATTTATGGCTTACAAACAGGAAGGACCAGTTAGTCTAAAATGTTCTTCTCCTTCTTTTCACTTCCTAATTTAATCCACAGAACGAGGTCAAACAGTTAGAAGGAGTGAGGGTCTTTTGTCCAAATGCTGTTTATGCAGAATGAAGGAAAATTTGCATGCTACAATTGTGCTGTTGTAGCTGTCAAGATCGTGAAATTTGGCACAAAGACACAACAGTAGCAAATCAGGCAGCATGACTACTGACATTGATCAAAAACATTGTTAAAGGGAACTGCCACAGATGTACCTTAGAGGGAAAAAGAGCAAATTACTTTTAAAAAAAAAAGGTGAATCAGAACATCAACAGCAGCAACAAATATCTATATTCTTGTGTAGGTACAAACCATCAATGGCTTTATAAGTAGTCACTAAAAGCATAACATTAAAGTAAAGTCGAAACTGTGATAGTGTATAGTTATTTAAATTACTCAGGAAGCTGACTAAATGTATAATGATGGATAAAGAAATCCATCACCTTAGAAATATGCACTAGGGGAAGTCCCATTCTTGACTGACCTGAGAAATTTGTTGAGGGAATAATATCTCTTCTGTTGGGTAAGGACTTTTGTGTCTGTCAGTCACAATAATAAACACGACTTAATTATTGTTGTGGATGGAGAAACAGCCACTACTGAAAGCATCTTTTCATTAGCGTGTCCCGCTTGCATTCATCAGAATCCCCTTAGTAACTGCTAATTATGCTGCAATTACCCATCAAAGTGCTGCCAAAAAATTTTATTACGTTTAATAGATGAAATTGAAATTGGTGAGTAAAATGAACTCTTAGTTCAAGAAAAAAAAATCCATATCGTTTTCAGTTTTATCCATTTGTTCTCACATGTGCTAAAGTACAATGGAAGTCCTGGTTGGGTACACCTTGCAGGCTATATTACCAAATTAATACATGATAATAAATATAAGACTATAATTACTGTATTTCCTTATGAATAATATGTGTGATAGGTCACTGTAACACGTCCACAATACCAATCTTGGATCTTTGAACAAGACTGCAGACCTGCTTCAGATCCTGATTTTGCTCTCTGACCTCAAGTTTTTATCACCTTTGTTGCTTTGGACAGCAGCATAAGGTAAATAAATGACCTCAACGGACTGTCCTATGGGGAGTTGATTATATTGGAAGACATTGCTATGACCCCAAGAGTCATTGGCTCTGCTAACAGGGTTGATGTTTCTGTGGTATTCATTCTAAAGAAACTTGTTTTCTTTAGGTGTGTCTGGTCTTTGTCCCGCCCACTTTTACATGTCACACCTTTCCATTCCGATAGGCTGATTTCTTTTTTCATCATTTCCTTTGTAAGGGCCGTCCAGACAATGAACAGAAAGCCATTATTTTGAATTTGTTGTCCTGACCTTGACTCTTGTTGCTTTTTGGCACTTGAATTTTGATTCGTACTTTTTGGATTTGTTGGCTTTTGAATTTACTTCGTAAATAGCCTGTAAATATTTGCAAATATTGAGTCCACTACGAGTAGCTGGGGAAGTATGGAGTGCGACGCCATTTTGTTTTGATTTGTTTTCTCACTGTTTCGACTAGTCAGGGAGATATGTCAATTTTGTGTGTCTTTATTTTCATTTTGATTAGTTTAGGTGAAGGACTACTTGCACTTTCTTTATAGTTTTTGTTCTAGTTATTGTTTCTGTTCGTTATTTTGGCGTGGTCATTTTCTGAAGTTGTCCCCACTGCTAAGAAATTACTAGGACATACAAAGTAATAGTCTGATTCTACATTTTGCTGAGACAGACCCTAGGCCGGCATGTAACATAACTGAGGTTGCTGCCTGTCTGAACTTGTTGGGGTCTGCCAATTCAGTATCCATTTGAAGAGGTTGTCCCAAGTCTAGGAGCCTGCTGGTAATCAGTCTATAAGTGATTACGGCACTTAATGCTGAGCATGCAACCTCTACAGATGGTAGCCTTACAATTGACAATTATTGCTGTCATTATTGGAGTTTATTTGTAAATGTGATATTTCTCAACAAAACGTAATTTTATTCCCTGTAATTACTTTACCTAATTACCAGAATATTGCGTACTAGCCTCATTCTTGTGTTTCAAACGAATTGTGTTGTATACAACTGCCATCTACTGGCGGCACTTAAATCAACCAGTTAAGTGTCTCTTTAACACTAGGCTCTAATTCTGAATTCTAAGTCACAGTAATTAAGTGTCTCGAAGTATTCCAACACTTTTACAAGTACCAGTGGATATGTGTAAATAAAACATCTACTAACTAACTAATGATGCTAACATACAATGATCATTTTTGAAGTGTCTTAAATTAATCCTCTCTCTACGCAGGAACGGATTACGGACCGGGCCAGCGGGGCCGCTGCCCAGGGACCCTTGGGGTGCAGGGGGCCCGTGGGGCCCCTAGCCC
>JAODUD010000032.1:166751-180252 GCA_026784285.1 Stomatorhinus walkeri
GTTTGGCGGCCAAGGGCCCTTGCTTTGTGGTGGTTGTGCTGGTGGTGGTGGGGGGGGGCTCGCGAACGTTTTGCCCAGGGGCCCACACAACCCATAATCCGTCCCTGTCTCCGCGTACCTGAATGCATGTATACATAATCTTGAAGCGTTACAGTGGCCACTAGATGGCAGAATATGTTTAATTTTGGGATGTCTTCCTGCTCAAATGCCGCTGGTTAGATGTTTAAACGAATCATTACGTGTTATGTCAATATGAAAATTCGGTGTATCACATGCGTATGAATAATAATATGATAATTGGATATTGGGATTTTATCTGTATAATTTCGTGATCGACGAACTCCTTGAGATGATGCTCCCTGCACTGCAGTTGAAGCTGAGGCTGCGTCCCAAAACTACAATTCCCTTACTTAAGTGATAGTGCTTTAATTACGGCCCCTAAGGCTCAGCCCCAAAATACATTCATGATGACGGCAAAATTTGTATTATGATCTGATTTAACTGACAGCGCGATTCAATGGCAGACCGAACCGTACGTGAAGTTCACACAACTAGAGATGTCATTACAGTTTCAATAGGGCAACATAAGTATATTTTTGATGCTTGTGAGTTTATAATGTGCCTCAAAGGAATGTTGCCATATGTAATTTCACAAAGTTTTATCTTGCAACAGAAGTGCGGCGCATTACTGACCCGGTTGCTGGTTACTAGAAAGCATCCCTTTAAATAACTGATCAAAAGAGCGCGAGGCTTGTAACGCTTACTCTGTTTTTAAGGCATCATGTAAATATTTATGTTTACGTGTTGGATGTATATACATATTTCAGTCATGTTAACACAATATCTGTCCGCCATCTTATTTTAGTAGTTATAAGAGTGAATTTACATGTCAATTTATGGAATTAGCTAGACAGTATATTAATTTCTTTCATGATCTGTTGCCTTTGACATACGCAGTTTTATGCGATAAAAAGTCATTTGAACGTCCCTATTGTCGTCGCTTTGCCTGTTAAACTTACAAAGCACCTTGGTGCGTGCTGAGCACCGGATCGTGTACCGCACAGCTCAATCTGTCAAAGCAATACGTTTTACATGTATGCACTTATACACGTACAGCTAATAAACTCGAGCTTACGAGCAATGATGCGGAGGCTTGCTGTGATTTATGCCACATCTTGAAAAGATGTTTACCTTTAAATTAATCGTGTTTCCAAGCGAGGTCTATAAGGAGCAGTTATTCTATAGAGACACGCTTGCCAGTTATTTTCTTCACCCCGGCAGTAACCTGGATACCAGAGAGAAAGTCCTTGGTATTTTAGGTTTTAAAAGCTCAGAAGAGAAGGGGTGTGGGGGGAGAGTGAGAGACATAGATAATTTGAAGTCTTGCCAGGGGTACATTGTCAAACTCAAAAGACATTTCAAAGAACCAAACCATTCACTTTTTTTTTCTCTCACCATTTCTTTCTTTCTTTCTCCCTTTCTTTCGCCCGGTTGCAGACCATTTGAATCAGCCAATGGGCTTTCAAGCTAGGTATATTGGAATGTAAATGAGTAGCGCGCGTGCTCCTGGTGCCGTGAAAGCGCTGGATTGTTTATTGAGCTCCCAGAGCCACGCGCCTGGCTCGCGAAGCCGGCGCGCAGAAGAATCACACAGCGGGGCGGGGCCTTCCAGGGAAGCGTGCATCTCCGAAGGGGTGGGGTGTAGGACGCGTGTTGAAAAAGAGGAGTACTGCCAAAGTTTGCAGCAGATCAGCTAGTGGAGTAGGTGCTGTTAAGGTTTGGATCCAAGTCCTCAGTGCGCTTGAGCCACACGCCCCACGCGAAGGACACGAGAGCAGTGCACTGCCAGCTCTCCCGTTTGTTTTCACTGTGTGTGAGGGTCGCGCAGCCCTTGTCTACAAGTCACCCCATCGCGCTCCAGACAGAGATGGAAAGCGGCACAATAACAGCGGCGCAAATTACGCAAGGTGCATTTGCATTCGCCCTGCAAAGTTCGACGCAGGAGTGCGGTAACCCCAACGCAGCCAACAACCAAAGCAAGAGCAAAGTGCTGAAAAGACAGCGCTCGAGTTCCCCGGAGCTCCTGAGGTGCAAGAGGAGACTCAGCTTCAACGGGCTGGGCTACACTATTCCACAGCAGCAGCCGGTGGCCGTGGCCAGAAGAAACGAACGGGAGAGGAACCGGGTCAAACAGGTTAACATGGGCTTCCAGACGCTGCGCCAGCATGTTCCCAACGGGGCAGCAAACAAAAAAATGAGCAAGGTGGAAACGTTGCGCTCCGCTGTCGAGTACATTCGGGCTCTGCAACAGCTGCTGGACGAGCACGACGCGGTGTCTGCAGCCTTCCAGTGCGGGGTGCCATCCCCTACCCTTTCCAACAGCTACTCTGCGGATCCTGAGTCGCCGCACTCCACCTACTCTTCAGACGAAGGGAGCTACGAGCATCTGAGCTCGGAGGAACAAGAACTGCTGGACTTCACCACCTGGTTCGACCGATATTGATGAGGTGTGGTGTTTGTTCTATAGGCCTACGCTATATCCCACTACCTTTGCAATCTTGAAATACGTACGATATATTTTTTTACAGTTTTGTTTATTGTCAATCTGCATTTAAAACATGCACCCAAGCATGCATTTGATTCATTAGATATGCTAAACATCTTGGCAAAGGTCCTAAATCTCTGCTCTTTTCTCCAGCTATTGCAGGTGCAATCGGTACCTTAAAGGGTCCCACTGATGGATCTGCAGTCGCCGTTGCCACGCTACGGGAGAAGGCATTACAACTGTCTCTCTGTGCCTCTCTGAACATCAGAGGCGACTGCCAGGTCGTCCGGCCTAAGGGCACAGCACAGAGGGACAAGGAGGATGTCACAGCAAAACCTATGGAGATAACATTATTGTCAAACTAAGTGCAATTAATTTTATTTAGTTGGAACCGTGTGGATTAGTCAGTCTTCACAATGATGAAAATGCGGTAGGCTGATGGAAGAGCGCTGTACTCGATACCCGTATACGACTGTCCTGCTGTGAAACACTAAAGACTTAAGATCAACTTTAGATAAGTAGTCAGCTGTTCTGGGGATTCAACGATTCATTTGATTTTCAAATTTCTGTTTGTCGTTTTATGTACATTTACGTTTTTTGTATTATCGAGCAGTTTGAATTACATGAAGACTTATTTTTGTAAACAAACGAACAAATGTCGTATCAGAAACGTAACACTGCCACCTTTAAGTGTGAGTGCGTTTGAGATTTCGGGAAATGGTGAAGAGAAACGTTTTTCTTCATAGATAGATCTAAAAACACTGTTCAAATCGCTGGATTTTTATTGTTATTTTTGTATAGTATGTTTGAACTGAATTGCTATGGCAGTAATACTGACGCTTGTTAGATTGATTGAAGGCTTTTACGCTGTATGGAGGACTTCAAATGTATGCACTTCTGTTCCCCGTTTTTCATACTAAATGTATATATGCAATTTTTAACAGAATTATCATATTTTATGTAAACAAGCTTTATAAATAAAGAATACTCTATTTATACTAAATATTATATAGTGTGATATTTGGAATTCATCCCCACCCAAACAACACATCCACCAACAGGCTTAAGAAAACCTGATGCTGGTGCAGTGACAGGTGGTGGGATCCCTGCAGGACCTGACAGGACTTAGATACGTTATTTCAGTCTACTCATAAGGGATCAGGTGTAAAGTTTACCAGTCACTGTTCACTTCGACCCAGTAGCCTGTTGTAAAGCCCATGCGTGTTTCAGACAACTGGGCAGTCCAGCAATCATGAAAGTACCATAGCAAATACAACTGTGGCCTCACGACGTTCGCTGTGGCATATGTGCTGGAAACGTTGTAAAAAGACAAGTACTACTCATGTTTTAATGCATTCAAGAAAACATGGCGCGCGCAGCTGTGCAAAACGGCCCACGCCATCTATTAAAAGACGTGCGACATGCAATGCGCTTTGTTTGCATTGTGAACGGAAAGATTAATATTAAGTTTCATGCAAGCCATTGTTCCTCTTTATCCTCTCCATTTAACAACCAATAAATCAAAGGTGGGGGATGCGTTATTCAGTTTTTTCAAAGAGTGAACCTACTTTAAAATACTGTTCAGACGAATCAGTGGGACAAATGCTCCGGGTCAAAATTGTTGTTGCCCGATTAAGATCAATCTAAATAAAACCTGTGTTGCAGACCAACTTGTATCCCCAACTGCGTTTTTCAGCATGCATTCATAACCCAATCAAACAGCCCATCTCCCCCGAGATGCGGATCACAACACCCTATTGTGCACGCTATTATTGGCGACTTTGCGCCTCATTATACGTATTATGCGTGCCTTTTATTGTAAATAAACATCGCTGTCAAAGCCAGTGAAGCAGACAAAAAATAACGAATTGGATTTCACCTGCGGCTTTCTTTGCAAACGAAATGAAACAGGCTTCAAAAGGGGAGACCTCACAAAAATAATGTGTGGACATATACATAAGAACAATGTCATACTCGTAATTTTAGGTGACCGATTCAGCGACTTTTGGCGCGCGCACAATAGATGCAGATCGCTTGTGCTCACTTCCAATGTATGAATATATTAATAAGATTCTTATTCTGTGATACTAACTTTTTGTAAAAAATGAAAGATGAGATAAAAGTTTAGATCTCTACTAAACAAACTTGCAGATTAACAGACGTTACACTCTCTACCACTTTCTGTTTGCAAGGTGCGTACTTTATTACTGGTACTAAATACAGTATGTCCTCAGATTTAAACTAGATATTGCATGCTGCAACTGTATTTTCAAATTTCAATTATATGCCATATTATATGTTATGTGCATACATAATTAGAGTAATTTCGATTTTTTTTATGCATTACTTATTATGCTGCATCATTCGAGACACAATATTATACTTCCCCGTGCATTAACACGCAGCTGAGCTTTTCCATTGTAAGGTTAGTCATTATACGCTCTATTGTCCCTGTGTCCCGAAGTCGTTTTTATCATTCCGGAGATAAAACATGCGGAGCCGGCCCACTTTATTGCCTGCACCCCCTTCCCTTCGCCTTAATGCTTTTCCTTGCAGGTGTGAGCCACGCGCCCGCACTCAGCAGCGGATCCGCGCTCGAGCCCATTGGCTGATGGCTCGCGTCCAGCCAGCGCGTGGGCCCTAAACGCGCCGTCATTCCAACAAGTGATTAATGGGGAAATTACTCATTCCTTTATATAGTCTCCAATATCCCCGGGAGTCCGCACATAACAGAGGCAGAAAAAAGGAGGGCTATCCCTTTATGTTACGTCTGATGATATGTATTTTAATACCCTTTCTCTTCACTTCGAGAAAAAAACGCTGGTGTTAAAAGATGTGATGTTTCAATTGCAGTCTATTGATAGTCATGCGCCGCACAGCCTGGCTATATGTGTGTAGAGTTTACACTAGTATCCCAAATAAACAGACGCTGTGCTTAATCCCGGTTTTCGTTCTATAAACGAGAGGAATATGCAGATATTTCATTCCTTGCGGGGAACCTACCATCTACTTTAAAAATCATCTAAAAACGCGATTGTGGGTCCCGTTTCATCTTGCCTGTTTATCACCCTCTTTTTAACTTGTTCACCTGACATTCTTACTGTACCAACGTGCTCTTATCCCATGTGTCGCTTTGGATAGAGGCACCTGCCAGATGATTAAATGAAAACTAAATGCAAAGTGGATCAAGTTAATCTGATGCGCTCTGTGATTTGATCTGTGAAAATGCGTACGGTGTAGTGTACAACGGTGCGAAGGGACGAGAGAGTGATTCAGTGGCAGTGCAAATGGACCAGTCCACAATGCAGTCTAGAGAGGAAAAGTGGAGCAGCATAAATTTCAGTTTCTATAACGTCTATAACTTGCAATGTACTCAAACACTCAAATTCGTTCCTTCCTTCTAACCATCCATCCACCCATCAATCCACCAAGTCACCCAAGCTGCATGGTCAGTCATTGGGACTCAAATTCTTAAATGCAATTAAATGACACTGAAACACCTGTACATATTGATGAAGGCTGATAAAGTTGTTTTCTGTTCAAGTTATAAAGTACTAACTCTGGCATGTTACCTGTTACATGTCCATTATCAGGAATGATTTTTAAATTCTGTAACCCAGGAGTCCACTTTAATACATTAGCAGCTTTACATTTAATAATGTAACAATATGAACTATTCTTTGTCATTAAGTGTCAACTGATGATGGTCAGACAATGTCGATGCTCTGTAATTCATGTAAATCAAAGCTGTATTTGGGGTGTCCAGGGTATGTTACCATAGGCACAGCTGGACAGGGGGAACTTGACGTGTACGGAGGTACAATCGTGGGCCCACACCTGCGCCGGTCTGGCGAGTCCTGCTGAATGCCAGCCTGGCGCAGAGGCCGTGCCCGCTGCTGAATGCCAGCCTGGTGCAGAGGCCGTGCCCCCATGCCCTCCACCACAGTAACTGTATCCAAGATGAGGGCAGGGCGTAAGAATGAGCCTTCCCTCAGTCTGTCATGCATTTCTTTAACTGTGACTCCCCCTGCTGTGTGTGGTAAGCGTACATCATTTAAATAACCTCGTAGTCCTCAAAGGCTGCTGAAACTTTTTTTTTTTAGATTAGGAGATCCATCCATCCATCTTCATTCGATCTCTCCTAATGAGAGTCGCCACACAGAGTGATGGGCTGTGGCTCAGACAGTTCCTGTGCTGTGCCTGCGATCTGAAGGTCATTAGCTCAAATACCACACTTGGACCAGTCAGCAAGGCCCTTTCAATTGTCTGGCACTGGTTTCTCAAAATGTTTATCAGTTTCTATAGAAGCACCTACCAAAGCTAATGCATATTTCTAAGATAATGATATTTATAAGTAAGAAATGGAACCTGTAGAAATGGAACCCTTATTATTTTTTCTGAGCTGTGCTTTATGGTATACAGTATTTGCCAAGGACACTGGGTGATGAATATCTGTCAGTTACCACTCCAGAGTATTACAGACTATTAAAGAGTATTAGCACCAGTGTGCTGAGCGAAGGGCCTGTCCACAGGAGAGGAAGGCAATAAAACTTGAATCCGAAAGCAGGGAACCCCCCACTGGAGAACAAGCTGCATTGCGGGCGATTATAGTAGATTTTGAATGAAGTGATGAGACCCTAGTGCAGCAATTTCCCAGAGTTCCAAGCGTGGCCCACACCAGCCCCAGCAGAAACCGACCCGCTCTGCTTCCTCCGCCGGCACCATCCATCTCGTGCCCTCCCAGAACAAGCGGGCCCCTGACGTGTCATGGCGTGGCAAATGGGTCGGGTCGATTTATTACGGGTGCGAGTTGACAGAGGAGGCAGGGAGGCCTTGGGAGTCTGCGACAGGGCTGTTAATTTTTAAACAGCCACTAAAAAAATTGAGGGAAACACTTTGGCCGACAGACAAATTTATAATGTGCCGATGCCTCCAGGGATGTCAGCAAACACAGGGTGGGGGGGCAGCACTGGGCGGCACGGGGCGGCTGCGTACTCATGATGATGAAGCGAGGTCCAGGGAAGGACATCCGAAGATGTGGGGTCCAATCAGAGTTCTCTGCCTGACGGGTGCCCCTCCCTCTCCCTGCTGATTGACCCCCAATTCCTCGCGGTCAAGGCTCAGTTTGAACCTGGTCCCCAGATAAGCGGCTGGTGACATACACCCTAACTGAGGCAGAGGGCGGCTTGTTCGGGGCCGACACCATCCCACTGGACCAGGTTCGGCATCCAGGCTTGGCGGCTGCTTAGGTCTGGCTGCGGAGGCACGGCTCCTGGATCCCGCCGCAGGACCACTTCTGAGGAACCTCTTTTGACGCCACTCTCCTCTGCCTCAGGCCAGGGATTCATTCGGTCTTTCCCCCTCGTGCAAGTTAATTTCAGGAGGCCGCTCTAGCAAATTAGAGCACCCTCGTCGCCACCATGTCCTGGAAGCCCCCACTGCACCAGGCCTTCAGGATTTATGTCTGGCATGCTCTCATACAAAAAAAGTTAGTCTTTAGACTCCTGTTTTTTTCTGTCTTTGAGGCCCAGGGATGGGGGGGAGAGTAATCCCTCTCTGCTTGAAGAAGCTGAATGCTCTGAGCCCGACAGTTCTGACTGCCACTTCAGTTCCCCGCTGAATGGGCCCTGAACTTCAGATGCTCGAGCAGGGCTCCTCGCTGCACTCCTCTGGGGCATGGTCATTTGCATGAGCTATTGTGGACGCCCAACTTGGACGCTTCGCGGGACCCTTTCGCCATTTACTTCCACTCTGGCTGGCTGTTGCGCGCCGTGAATAGGCCCCTGCTCAGGGCCTCACAAAGACGCTTTTGTGGGCCGGCCACACCGTATTCATCATGTAATGCCTGTAAGACAAATCTGATTGGACGTCCCTGGCACTTTGATGTCAGTCCAGAGCGCAAGTGGCCCGGTGATGGCTAACTCCGGTCCCCGTCGGCCATTCTGAGTGCAGGCTTCTCATTATGTGACGGAGCAAATTCATAATAAATTCTCCTGTTGTACAAAAAAAAGAAGAAGAAGAAGAAAAAAAAACGGGTGGAGATGATTGACACTCCTTTACAGCAGGCCAAACAAAGCCCTGATTTGTGCCGAATAATGGATGGATAAGCAGATCGTGGACTTAATTCAAACAATTTTAATCTCCCCCTTTACCCTCCTTCTCCTCTGAGTGTCCGTCTCCCTCTCTCTCTCTCCCTCTCTCACTTTCCTTTCACCCCCTATTCTCCCAGACCTTTAGACAGCGCGTTCTCAATTTACAGGGTAATTCTATGCCAGGCGAACAGCTAATTGTCCTCTGCTAAACTGCAGGCCACTGCGCTTCTGTGACACTGAGCTTATATCAGCCTAATGATCAGAATAATTGCTCTGAGACTTAATTTGGTTGAAGGGGGGCGCAGACTGAAGAGGTGAGACCGGAGGCCGGTACTGAGGATGCTCTATTGTTGTGGTGGGTTTTTTGCCCCTTTATTTTGAGACAGTTTCTAGGAGGTTCCCCTCTTGTGTGCTCCTCGTTACAGAGGGGCGGTCTGGTCTCTGAAGTGGATCCCCTAACCTGCCCGTCCTTCCTCATCCCCGGGGCTGTCACCTGGGCATCGACGCTCCTGCAGCCCCTGTGCTTTTGACGCGCGCGGGACAGGGGCACGGATGCAGGGAAACTGGACTAGAAACGCACTTCATTAATGCGCTGCGTCGAGGGCCAGGCAAACACTGAATTATGCTGCTGAATGGTGTCAAATGGGGAGTGCGATTGTTTACGTTAAAGTGCAAAACCTGTGGCTACAAAGGAAAGCAGCTACTGGTGATGAATGTTACCTTTTTGAAGCTTGATTTGGGAAATATCAGGAATTTTAATTGATTTTCTGTAGGTGACACACAATAGCTATTTATTTAGCCTTTTATGATGTTCTGGTCACCTTGTGTATAAAACAATTTCATTATTCTCTGGCTAAAATAATTACCCGGTACCTGTGTTACTCATAGATATGGAGTGCATGAGCCGTTAATGCATTAGTGTTTATTTACAGTCTGTCCGGTAACTGCAGCCTGTGGAGTGAATGTTCGTCATCATAACGTTCATCGCCTTGGTTATAATATTATGCTGCGTAAGGGAATTATTCCTTAGTCTGGTGTTTTGCTGTCGGGAGCGTGTTGTGGTGAAAGTCAATGAGATGAGCCTTGCCAGTGTGTACAGTAAACAGCAGTGCGTGACCCCACGTTCGGTTCCCCCCAAAGCTTATATACACCCGTGCCACTGCATTCATGCCCGCCGGGTACGAGCTAAATGGCACGCTGAGAGACGAGGGCACCCTGGCCCCCCAAGTCCCTGTTTGGCTAGAAAAACACAGCAAGAAAAGGGGGGCTTCTCGCATCACCAGGGTCGCATTACGAACTCGGGTTCGAGCAAGAATCTAGCGCAGATCCTCTCGGAGGCTGAATCATTCGCAGATGCTTTTTTTGTGACCAGCATGAACATGTCCCTCCTGCACTTCCTTTGATTTCTTTGGCCCAAGGACGTGTTTTAGCTGAATATGTGCCTCTAAATTACGAATAGCGAGTGCCCTGCGATGGACTGGCATCCTGTCCAGAATTATCCCCAGCCTTTTACTCTATGCTTGCTGGGATGAGCGACAGACCATCCGTAACTCTGTCCTGGAGAAGCAGTTGGAAGGTGGATGGGTGAAAATGACCTTACCTGGTTCCAGGGGTCTTGCCAGGTAGGGTCTTGAGGGTGCTTTAGTTACCTCTATGGTAGCTAAAGCCCCCCCCCCCGTTACCACCCCCAAGATATTTCAGTGGTTTATTTAGAATTTTATCTGTAATGTAATATATAATTTAATTTTATCTATAATTTAATAACTCGCTTTATGTTTAACACTGAATTTCACTGTAATAGTCACAGAGCAGGTGCTGTGTATGTGTGTGCGGTTGTGTATGTGCTTGCACTTGTGTATGTGTGTCATGGGTGCTGCAGTAGAAATTAAACTGTGGCGACCCCCCCTCCCCCACCCCCCACTGAAAAGTCAAGCAACCTCATAGCACCTGCAAACAAAACTCTCTGGCGCCATCCCTGGCTGGTTCTGGGAGGAGCTCTCTGCATTTGCCGGAGATGTTAGCTAGTTAGCCATTAGAACAGGTTATTACCTAAGCAGCGCCTCTCTCCCTGTGTCTTGACTTGTGCTCTGGCCTTCTTAGTGAATGGAGCAATCCCACAGCCTGTGTGTTGCTGATGCTGCCCCTCCACCCATAATGCCCCCTCCACCCAGCATGCACTGCTTCAGCATGCACACGTACATCCGTCCTGTCTTCCTGCGCCGTGTTCCTCCATCTCCCCCATGGGACAGCTTCAGTCAGAGCCCCCTGCAGTCTCCCTGCCGGGGACACGCACCCACGGCGGCCCGCCCGCCACCCCTCCCTGCTTTTTATCCAGAGCTGGTTTGGAGTGTTTACTGACAATAGACACTGTTAGCAGTTCTGCTTTGCCCATTGTCACTGTAACTACTCTCAATAAAGATTGACATTCAAAAATCTTAATTCAGCTTAAGGGTAGCTTTCAATCTGATGTCATGCCGTTTACTGTAAACGGAATTTTGTAATTTGTGCCCCACCAGGAGGATGCTGGGAGATTATACCCAGGCCACTATGACTGTTGTTGCAAAACTGTATTGTTAAAAATTTCTATGCACAGTGATACTTACCATGATAAGTGATTAGAAGAAAGATGGATGGCTGGATGGATCGATGGATGGAAAAAATGTATATTACTTTTTCTTGTTATTCATTTATTCCCATCTATTGGTGCAGTGTGTGTCTCAGTGGGTTAGGAGTCTGTGACCGGCAGGTTATGGGTTTGAAATCCGCAATCATATGAATTTCCCAAATGTACAGAGTCATGGCTTATTTCATTCAGGAAATGAGGTCAGAGCAGCAGAGGCCGCAAAAAAAAGCCAGGGCTGCAAAATCAAAGAAATGTGCCGTGACACCTTTGCAGGAAAAAAAGAGTTTAAAACAGCAGCATTCATGCTGCGTCTGGCTACATGAGGGTTAAGAAAAGTTTAAATGTTGGGCCCTTAACCATTGGCTCCATGCAGGAATGCTAGATGCTGGCTGATTCTGCTCTTTTGATTTTCTCCTATGTACTTTACTTTGGACAAAGTGACATCCATAGTAGATGTTTAAAACGTGACTCTTCGAACCTTGCGCCGATCCTGTGTCACACACACGGCATCTCTCCCCATGATCACCCCATCCTGCCCCGAGAGGCAGAAATCCTTCAGGAGTCTGCCGACCATGTGTCGTCATATCATTAACGCGAATGTGTGCCTTTTTAAGGGCGTGCCTTTAGAGCCAGTGTCCTCGCCCGTGATTGGAGGAGCCCTCCAAGCCCCACCCACCAAGACCGGCCACCATTGTTGAATTATGAGAAAAGAAGTCAGGTGCTTCTTATACACATTAATGTTCACAGGGACAAACAGGAACCCCAACAGGCGCACACATGTAAACACGCACGTGGGCATACCCACATAAGCTCTTTGTGATGGCTCCTGCCCCTGCCTATTATCCTGCCTTTAGAAGCGCATCATTGGGGGAGGGGGGGCTTTTCTTTGCCCTTTTCACCTCATTAGCCTGTGACCCCTCCAGTTGATTACTTTGATCTGGCTGCAGGCCGGAGCTGCCTTTAATGATCCCGGGTGACTCGTCTGGCCCAAATGGGCACACGATGGTTAACACACCCACCGAAGCAGCCAGAGGAGAAATGAAAGAAAGAGGAGAGAAAAGATGGAGAGTAGAAGTGGCTTTAACCCACCCATGGGCTTGGGGGGGGGCAAAAATGTCTTTAGACTTTTGTCAGAATATGGCATTGTTCTGCATTGATGGAGTGGCCTTTGCCTGAAAGCGCAAATGTCATCACAGGGCTTAAAGACACAGCTGCTAAATCAGAAAAACGCACAGCGACACCCCCGCAGGGAAAGTGAAATAAAGTCCCAGAGTTCAACGGGGCACTTTGCGAATACGCTGTAATGCGGCAGCCGTTGCGAGCGCCGATTCTTTCGTCGCTCCCTCTGCCCCGTGGAGAAGTAAAAATTATTTTAAGGAGCTTAGACAGGAAAGTTAGGGACATAAAAAATGCGGGGAGCACAGGTAGCGTGGCGTGACCCCGAAGAGGACCGCGGGCGAGTGGAGTGACGCTGACAGAGCCTCCAAGGTGCAGACACAGTACTTTCAGCATTTTTCACTATCTCCGCGACCCTGACCAGGGTAAGTGGCTGGAAGAGGGATTTTCAGAAAATTATTGTCCCACGTTGTATGAAATTAAGCTTTTCCCCATTTGATTTAAGGCAGAGTTTAGACTGAATGCTTCATTTGGTTGTTTTCTCATTGTTAATAACCATCTGCAGAGTTTGCTTCTAAGGCAGACAGCATTTAAACGATGGGATGTCATGCATTAGATATTGTAAGTAGGTGATGTCCATCAGATTTAAAGGATGCAGCAGGAAGTAAACAGTATATGCTTTGGACTCAGAATATGTGTTAGCAGAGTATCTTTGGAAATGAAGAGTATTGAATAAACCATATAAGCATGCCCATTCCCCGAGAAATGCCTCCTCCAAGCACAGGTTGTTTAACCTTTATTCCTTTCCATGTCCCCCATCCCTACCTGAGACCCCCTGCTACTATAAGGTTTGAGGATAGATGGTGTGCCCCCCCCCGTCCAACACAAACACGGTGAATCCCGGCAGCTCCCTAGAGTCCTGTATCTGACGGGCTTATCTCTTTTAGCCAGTTCCTTTCTCTGCCCCATGTTTGCTGGCAGGATGTCCCGCTTGCGCCGTCTGGCTGTGCATGTAAAGAGCCGACTTAAATTGCCCCGCGTCCCCCTTTTTGTCCTCACAATGGCTGCAGCCTCGGGCCCGGGGCCAAGCCTCCCCTTCAAACTTTATCATTGCCCCCCTCCCAC
>JAODUD010000032.1:274028-287129 GCA_026784285.1 Stomatorhinus walkeri
CCCCACCCTCACCCACCCCCCCCGGCCTGACCAAATGACAATGATGCATCAGAGCTTGGCCGCTACTGGCCCTCCTTTGTACCTAGGAACACCAATCACTGATCCAAGTACCGCTGATATACATGACAGGCGCGGCACTAGAGATCTGTGTAAAGGGGGGCTTTACCTTACAATATTTAAGTAATTAATGTACATTTAATTGGAGGGGGGGGTAAAAACATTTTGTATAACAGCCCTTGCCAGGCCCTCACTACCGGCTGCCCCTGTGCCCAGTGAATAAAAACACACAGAGTGTCTCGTCTGATTTTAAATAACAGACATGCAGTTATTATCAGTATCAACCACGTGCTGTTGTACTAAGAAATGCAGCCTAATTCTGTAATCTGTTTCATTTAGCTCTGTGTATTCCAGGAACATCGTTAATGCAAAACTACTTCTATAATTTGAATTTCACACTTTGAATTGTTTAATATTTTGGTCACGCTCTTGGAAGCAGCTGAGGCAGACAAACACAGCCCTGCACATCAAGGCTACCTGGTGTCAATGTGAAATTATACGGACTACTTAGTCTCCTTATCTGCAATCAGGCTCAAAAATAAATAGCATTAATGCGCAACAACTGTTAAAAGTGTGTATGTGTCATGTAACTGGCACTGGGCAACATGCCCCCCTAGCCTTCAAATCCCATCACTGATTCCCACACTGATAAACGACAGACTTATCTGGATTACGGAAAACAACATGTTTAACGGGAGCTTCATTACAGTTCTGATTATTACAGATAAGGGAAGGATTTGCCAAATGTGGTACAATGCAGACCATCAACAACCAAATTCGCATGTGCGGAAATAGGAACGTGCACACCCGTTTAAATAAATACAGGCTGTCGGTTGCTGAATTTGTGAACGACGTGTGACACTTGCTTGCATGTGCGAGCCAATGCTGACTTAATCAATGATACCATAAAACTATCAACCTTTCATCTAGATACTCAACTATACCCCAAAGCAATGGCTCTGTGTGTGTGTGTGTGTGTGTGTGGCTCTGGCTGTAAATTGGGGGCGGGGACATGTTACGGTCACTGTTTGGATGCCAGGAAAAGCAATACATTCTTCCCATCACACACACACACACTTCTGTATTCATATCTTTGTGGGGACTCTTCATTCATTTCTAGGTTAAAAAAATACAGGGGGTGGAGCTCCCCCAATAATATTTCTCCCCAATAATCAAAACCATCCTATACACCCCCCCCCCAATAATCACATCTCTGGTAAAAATTGATGGATACCTGATCCCCTCAATATTCACACCAAAGTTTCACCATTGAAACCACCGATGACATCCTAACTGCTACCCAGCCTTAACCTTAACCATACGTAACCAAACTAAATATGACACCCCCTCCCCCAACACACACACACACACACACACAAACCACATGCAACCTCTCAATGGCCATTTCCCCCTAGAAATCAGCCTCAATTATTCACCATTCCAACAACCCTACAATTAGTTCCTCTACAGATTAGTGTTAATAAATGCGCTGCAAAAAATGTAAAATGCACTCACAGATGTTTCAATTTATTCTGTTCAAACATAGCGTGCATCTGCAGTTGTAAACTGCGCACATGTAAGAGCTAACATAAAATCTTATTCAATAGATAAATACAGGCAGCGCAAGTCATTCCTTCTCACTCTTCGCGTCAGCGCTAAAAAATATGTAATGCACACCCTGTCTTCAACCTATCCAAGGCCCCTGACTTACAGGCAAGGCTACGGGACAGATTGACTTGTCACTACCCTGCCCTGTCAACGATTCCCCTCCCCACACACACACACCGATCATCTCCGCTCCTTTCCACGTCCCCTCGCAAAGCATATTTCAAACACGGGAACTAATGCCTGGTTAAATATGGAAATTGCCCGTCGCACATCATCGTGAGACTTCTGCACACTAAACACCAACAGTTACACGTCGATCTCTGTCTAAAAAATGGCTCTTTTAAACTTTCGATCGGAGGAAAACAGAAAGCAAGCAGGAGTCACAACGCGAATGGTATACATCTCATTATGTTCCATAATCCGGACAAAGAGTCGCTGCTGGTGTTTTCTGGAAGAAGTGTAAATAAATAACACGTTTATATGCGCGATCGGCAACAATTGTAGCAGCTGCTTTGTAAGCAACGACGAAGGCGAAGCGAGGTTTCCAGACCTACCGACAAAGCTGGATAACGATCCCGAACCCAGCAGGAGATAGCAGATCCACATCCTTAAGTTTCGGCCTGCTCCGGGTCCACCCCGCCGCAGGCCTATAGTGAGGGTTGGACGAAGAAATAAAGCTCTCAGATCCCCCTTTTTGATCGCTTTTTGTTTCTTTTTTCCCCTCTTTCTTTGGGCAAAGTTTTGAAGTTACTTGCATGAAGGAGCGGAGCTTCACTGGGACAGGCGTACGGAGCCAGGGTCATGCAGGGGGGAGGCGTGGAGAAGAGGCTGGGGATGGCGGGGGGGAAGGGACAGGGATCGTGTTCGCGCACCGAGAGGCGGAGGCTTGTGGCAGCGGCCGCTGCAGCCTCCAGTCGGCAGAGACAAGCCTTGTCATATTCGGTGAGCGCCGCGCCTCATCCGGATCCCGAGTGCTGCCGGAGGGATCAAAGTGCACAGTCGTGCGTTGTGTCGTGCGGGACTCGCGGTGTTTCTTTTTTAACATAGTAATTAAAAGCTCAACCACCGTTCACCATTCTTGTGTTCTGCAACCATTGTCCGCAAAGTGTGAAATAATTGAGCGCTCTCATTTCCCCAATGTGTTGTCTCTGGTGTTAAATTATTTGTTTCTGGATGATATATTCAAAGGTGTTCGTAAGTATTTACTGAAACAGCTGCAGGAACTTTGCTCAAAAACTAACACCCTTCCTACAGGAGAGGGAAGAAGTATGTTTCTCCACTTTTGGAGATCTTCTTGTTGCCTAGCAAATACTATGTAAATGAAGTAACTCCCCACAATGGCCACCATCCCAAAATGACAGTGTTCCCCTGACAGTTTGTGGTGGCAGATGCTTCAGCCTGAACATCTGATATTCCTACCAAACCCTTTACATCGTAGACAGCTGTGGAGGTTGAACAGAGATGTCAGGCCCCGAATTTCCACATGAGTTTGATATCGGACTTCTTTACCAACCAAAAAAATTTATTTCTAGCTCCAACTCTGACCAGTGGGGGTGGACTTTGCTGCCACCTCCCCAAAGACTCAGCAAAGGAGGAAAAATATTATTTTCATATTAAAGACAGAATATAAAGTGAGAATGCTGTCCACGATTCTACACCCCTCTGCTAATAGACCTTAACCTCAGCATAAAGACAGGAGCAGCGTGGGAGTGCGGTGAGCAGCGTGGGAGTGCGGTGAGCAGCGTGGGGGTACGGTGAGCAGCGTGGGAGTGTGGTGAGCAGCGTGGGAGTGTGGTGAGCAGCATGGCGGTGTGGTTGGCAGTGTGGGGGTGTGGTGGGCAGCGTGGGGGTGTGGTGGGCAGCGTAGGGGTGTGGTGGGCAGCGTAGGGGTGTGGTGAGCAGTGTGGGGGTGTGGTGAGCAGCGTGGAGGTGTGGTGAGCAGCGTGGGGGTGTGGTGAGTAGCGTGGCAGTGTGGTGGGCAGCGTGGGGGTGTGGTGAGCAGCGTGGGGGTGTGGTGAGCAGCGTGGGGGTGTGGTGAGCAGTGTTGGGGTGTGGTGGTCGTCACTTTTGTTCCTCTGGGTACTGTGGTTTCTCTCCACAGTTCAAAAAATTATTGAAGTGTACTAGAGTTGCCGATAGCTGTGTGAGTGTACCCTGCAATGGCTTGGTTGCCCATCCTGGTTTATTACCTGCTCTTTGCCTGTAGCTTCTGGGATAAGTTCCAGCTCCCCAATCTGAAATAGGACAAGCAGGTACAGATTATGGATGGATGGAATTCCAAAGACAGGGAGTTTGATTAGCAGTCATCTATAAAAAATAGCATGTTAATCTATGTTTCTGGGCGTGATGGACTGATATCCGGTTCAGGGTGTCCCCAGCCTTGTGCCCTGGGCTGGTGGAAATAGGGTCCAGGCCCCCTGTGATAGTGTCCAGGATTAGCAGTTAGAAGATGGATGGATGTACTCCTTTGAAGTCACACAAAGTAAAAGAATCCACCCAAAATGTCCCACCAGACATTTATACATGGGAAGCCTTATCATGTATGAGTGCAGAATGTTGTGCAAATTATCTCAGTCAAAGCTTTCTCATGGACTGGGAAAGCTATTTTTGTACATTGAAAAATAAACAGTCCAGTTCAAAGTGGGAAATGAGAAAAGCTATTTGCTATTGTACCCATCAATTAGCCTCTGCCATCTATAAAGAGAGAGAATTAAGGACCTAATTAGCCTTTTCATGAGTGACAAATGCATTCTACGCAACTGTTGGCCAACACACAGTCTCATTATACCCCATTAAACTCTAATATGCCCATGATGGTCAACTTAATGGGTAGGGAAACCAAATAATGGCCTTAGTTTGTAGAATTTTGTGGATGGAGCTTGTTTCAGTAGGCAAGAAGGATTCCTGGGTAACCTGGCATAAATTTGCAGAATTCTTCATTTGTTATTGCAATATTGTTAATTTTATGAAGATAAAATTAAGTTAGATCTGATACAGCTGGTTGTCAGAATGATCAGCTAATAAGTACGAGTCCATGAGGTATGCTCATTTCAAGGAGTTTGCTGATTTGCTGTTGTAAAATAACAGCCTGCTCTATAGCACTAATGACACAGATATGTACTTTTTATAGGTTCTTCATTTTATATGATACATAGTTTCTACCTACATGTTAGACTAGCTCAGATAATATTGGCGATTGACTAGTGCCAAACCCAACATAGAGCATATTGCCACAGCTGTCTGCCTGCATAGTTTGGCTGGAATGATTAAAATGACAAATTCTTTGACTTATCAAAAATGTTCTGGCTAAATTAGATGAATACTATTATTCATTGTAACAGGAGAGATTTTAGCGAATTTGTTATCTGTTCATCTAAATGCACAAGTTCTCAGTCCTTCTCAATCAGGGTACGTTTATCATTGGTTCATTCTGCCTGAGCACAAAGTACCTCACTGAAATAATTATTTCTCTGAACGAATTAGGCCTTTCAGCTTTGAGGGTCTTATTTGATTAGCAGCAGCTGCAGCCCCCCAGCACCAGTGCTGGGACCCTCGGAAGTTTGTGAAACGTGGGTTCTCCACAAGTGACAGTGTTTACAGTCCCTTCCTGTCCTAGCCTGTCAGAATTACCACCGGCGCCCCCTGTCTGAGGCAAAGTGAAATTGGCTGGCAAGTCAACATTTTGGAGCTGCCTATGTCACCTATAGGGATGATAGTTGCAATGCATCCTGGGAAAATATAAAACACCGAATTAACAAAAGCCTTGACAGTGCTGCTAGCTTCCTTTGCTACAAGTATAATGCATCCCAGGAAAGCCTGAGATATACCTCGTTAAGCAAGTAAATATCAGTAGGTGGAAATACAATTATTTCTGAATTAAAGGCATTACTTCCCTCTCGATACCATTGTTCAGCAGAGGTAGCGCCCCCCCACTGGCCGCCTCCCAGCACATATTTCCTCCCTTTGTGCCTCACAGAGCTATTGATTAATAGATTAATCAATTTTCTTCTTTTTCTTCCTCTCCCAGAGTCATCGCAGCTCCTCCACAAGAGATACAGGCATGAGATAGACATCAATGCTTCTGCAGTGAACTTTGTAAAAATGTTTGGCTGCCACCTCCAGCACAAACGACTCCCAGTTAAGCGCTGATTTGCTGCATTTTAACAAAGGCTGTTTTAAACAGCTGAGGATTGCGGTGAGCAGGTGTCATCGTGCTCACAGATGGCTTCTTGTCTGACGGATATGGAAGAAGTACAGATGGGCAGCAGGACCAGCAGAAGGACATTTCCTATTTGTCAATATGAGCTTCTCCCCACAGTGCCCCTAGTGTCCTACTGGAGTATTGTGCCTTTGGGATTTTCAGGGGCTTAACTGGGTCTCGCTGATCATTCAGGTGTTCCCCAGTTTCTAGTGGTCACCGCCCCTTCACCATCCCATAACTGCAAGCTGAGAGGAACCTGGAAAGCTGACCAGAGAGAAGACGGCCACACACTGCCTCAAGGACCGTGCCAGCAGAAAAGAGAAGGGGCCATTGTATATAGGGGAGGGGTTTTATCACATGGAGAGGAATTAGCTTAGCGTTCGCTAAGCTGCAGTCTTCCCTTCACCCTGGACTTGAATCTTCACTAGCTTAGCAGGATTACTGCTCCTCAAAGCCCAACAAGCTGGCCCAAGCCCCCTGTGATCCACCCCAACGGGCTCTTCTGCAGCCGCCGACCTGCAGAGACCTTTAGTAAAGGTCGCGGCCTAACCGACTGCACAGTGGGTGGAGGTCGCAGGGGGGTCATATGCCTCTTCCCTCCGCACATGGAGGTCAACATGCCACACTTCAACAACCTGCTCGAATCAATAAAGGAGCCTGTTCTGACTGCCTCAGCCACCTAGACCTGCCTCAGCCACCTAGACCTGCCTCAGCCGCCTAGACCTGCCTCAGTCACCTAAACCACTTTTGTTTTGTCCCCCCGGATGGGTAGTACAAAAACAGCAGAGCTTGTTTCGCCCCTGGTGCTTCATTGGAAACATCCTGTGGTTGGGGCAGAGAAATACTGAAAACAAGCAAAAATGAACACTTTGCTCTGATTTTACTCTCGTCCTAACGATAGTGAGGACCGTAGTGTTACTGCTAACCCATAAACTAGATCTTAGACTGGCACAGAAGCCCCTTTAACCCTATTAGCATAACTGGATTGAAAGTGGGGGCCCTTCTTGTTGAGTCATGTCTGTAATACATAAACCCCTGATGGGAATGACCTTATATCACAAGACCAATTAGCATGAATACACGCCTCCTGCCTGACCCATCATACAGAATAGCTGCCTTAATAGATTGAGCGTTTTTATCGCTACTGTCTTAAAAGTAAACGAGGGGAGAGACGCTGACCTCTTCAGCAGTGCCGTGACGCTAAGCGATCTCGTCACCCTATTCTTCCAGTTGTCTGGAAACCGCTCAGCTCTCTGAAAGCCAGGCTTGAAGCGACCTGTGAAAAATGAATGTGGCAATTAAAGGAGATTGAGTTTTCTGGGGGTTTTTTTTTGTTTCGGCCTGGAGCCCCCCCCCACCCCCAAAAGCACTGCCATTCTGAATATTTTCAAAGCAAGAAGGACCCCTTTTTTCCAATGTTCTCCAAGCAGAACACCAGGAATATTGATTTGTGTTCCATTCTGCCGTGTCACTGATGTGATAAATTGGAAAGTAAGTCGCCTGGCCGGGTGTTCTAGGTGTCAATTAAGTGATAATTAAAACATATTCTGAAATACTTCCAGGATAATCAGGCTTGGGGTCTGGCTCTTCTCTAGATGAATCATGCAGATATAGGACAGAGTGGTTATTTGCTTAACAAGGCCAATGCGATACGTACCTCTTTTCTCTGAGGATGGATGGATCAGCCAGACTTGATCTGAGTGGGTGCATGGTTGCCAGCTGCCTGCCTAGAAGCCTTTTAGCGTACGGTGAGCGTGGGATTGGAGCGGGTGGGGTGATCGTGAGAGGTCACCCCGCTAGAGAGAGCCTTTGTCGTGGGGGTCCTTGGTGGGGAAGTGTGTGGGTGGTATGCAGGCTGGATGCTGCCCACCCACGCCAGACCTTCGTCAAGGGGTCACGGAGAAGATCCTTTCTCCCCAGCTCCGCAGGGAATTAGAAGAAAGGTTCCTGGAGTTAACAGAAGTAGGGGCGGTGCTGAGTCACCGTGTACGCCGCTCTCCAGGTTTCTCTTGGACACGCCGCTGTTCAGCAGCAGGAAGACAATGGCTAGAGGCAATAAAGTCTCTTATAGCAGGAACATTCTCGCCCGATCCCTCACTTTGTTAGTCCTGGTGCCTGCTGAGTTCCTTTGGGTACCCAGAGACTGTATCTACTAGGAGAAGTAGGAGTTATTTTCCAGGGCAATTGTAGAATTATGTGGGTGGAGCTTATTTCAGCAGGGAACAAGGATGGGGAAACCTGGAATAAATTCACAAATTTCTTCAGTTGGTATTGCAGTACAGCTTGCTGCAATAATTATTTTTCTGAAGATAAATTTAAATTAGATAGATCTGATGCAGCTGGTTGTCAGAATGATCAGCTAATACACACGATTCCATGAGGTATGCTCATTTCGATGAGTTTGCTGATTTGCTGTTGTACAATAACAGCCTGCTCTACAGCACTAATGACACTGATATGTACTTTTTATTTGTCATACAGAAGCGCAGGGGAACGAGCGAGTTTCTGAGGGAATCCTTTTTAGATGTGGCTGTGGCAGTAGTTATATGGGCCCAAGCCCAGGCAGGGATAATAGGCTATTTGTGTTCAGTCAGCTTTGCAGGCAGGCTGAGGTTTTATCTCAGAGTTAAACAGATAATTAGCAGAACAATTAGCCATTTGGTGGCAAAGACTTTAGCTGATACTCTTCCTGCTGTCCACCATGGCTCTCCCAGCCCCTTGAATGTCGGCCTCAGCTAAGAACTATTGATGCTCCCGCTATTCAGTAGAGTTGTGTCTTGTTCAACAGGGACGTGAACCTGTGATGTTTGTGTGACTGTTTAAGGTCTTCAGCCATTTCTCCATCCGTTTGCCAGCCTGCTGCCTCAAAAGGGCAGACCGCTGTGGACTGGCCCCCCAGGTCCAGATGGGACCAGCGTAGAGAGGTGGTGACTCCATAATCACGCTGTTAATTACGTTGCTCGTTGGTCTGTAGAGTACAATTGTGATCCTGCCAGCGAAACTAAGATGAAAAAGAGTTACTACGCACCTGCCATAGAAATAAAACAAAGGATGGATGCGTGTTGCTTTACATCGCCATAAAAATATTGCCTGTTGGTCTGCAGATCCATCAGTCAGATACTTTCCAAAACTCTGGCTGCGATCAATACTGCAGATATGCACTGTGCAGGAACAACAGCTGAGAATATGTTCAAACACGCATGCCCCTTCCCAACATGTTATTTTGGTGATGGTCTGATTCCATGGGGATGTTACAAACCACTCTGAGAGTTGGGTGCATGGTATGGAATTTAGCAAACCAGAAAATTATTTTACCTGATAGAGAACATAGAAACTTAAATCATACAAGGCTTTACTATAAATGTGCCTGAATCGTTTCTAAAATTATTGCTTTGCCCTTTACAGCAGCTTTTGTCTTTTTTTATTGCAGGGAGGCAATTAACAGAAAGGTTAATGAAGGTGGGATGGTTACTCAAGTCTGTGATATCTATTCTAACAGAAATAGGGAGGGATGAGAGACGAACAAAGCAAAACTTAATCTACAGTGCGCCAGAGCAGAACCCAAACGACTTGTGTTCGGCTAGGGGGGCAGATTAATGGCTTGCATTGGGAGTCTATTGCCATGGACACAGCAGCTCAAGGAGCAGGAGGCGGGCGATCGACACATCAAGACATGTGATTGGCTAAGGGCTGATGGTAGTGGGCAGGGCTACCTAGCCTGACGGATACTTATGCAGGAGGGACTCACATGGCAGGACATCTGCCATCGGGGCAGTCAGCCAGGCAGCAAACGACTGCCCTTGCTCTGTGCGTCCTCCTGGAAAATGGAAGATAAGCGGAGATTTAACCTTGCAGAAGCAGTTTTGGGTGGGGTTTATTTTATAGGGTCTTTCATCCATCCATCCATTCATCTTCCACACCACATATCTATCGCAGGGTAACTATAAGCCTGGAAGCAGGGGACGCTAAGCATTGCAGAGGATGCAAGTCCAGTGGAGTCTTTCTCCTGATAAGTTAAAAGTTAGTTACGTAGCTGAGGTTTTCAAGCACACCCCAGATTTGGATGTTCAGAGGGATTTCACTGGTGATGCAGATTAAGTACAGGAAGCAGATGCCTTCAACCGGCGACCTTGAGGTTACGGGTTCTTGTTTGTCCTCATTATGCTGCCTGCTGGCCTATTAAATGTGCATAAACGTCTTCAACAATCCATGGTTTCCACCCGGATATGCAGCAGACCTGATTACAGGGTCGGAGAAGCCAGCACCACGCAGAGTCAGGCTGACAAAGCATGGAGATGAGGAGATCCCCAGCATTCCCAGCTTGTCGGTACTGTGCCGTTTCCACGCATCGACTGTCATGCCTTGCTCACCCTTACGCGCAGAACGACAGTCATCTCCTGGTCGCGCACTAGTCTGGTGTCATGTCCATGTCCCTTGACAGTGTACTGACAGGGCCTGCCCGTCACCACTCGCAGCCGCTTCTGCTACACGCTTATGGGAATCTATAGGTTCATGCTAACCTCACCAACTCCATGCCTACAGGAACCTACTTGTCCTTTCCCACGTGAACTGCTCTACCACATCTAAAGGAGCCTGCCACTTCTCCACCTACTCCCCACCCATTCAGAGAGAACACTATTAAATCATAGATGCTTTATGCTATAGCAAGTCTGAGCTCTATCAGGTCCAGGGGAGACCTTGGCCTTGCATCTTATTTGGAGTCTGAGATGTTACTTTCACTTGTCGGGTAAAACTTTATTTAGTATGTTGCATTTATGTAAGCAGGTTTTAGCAGGTCAGCTACATTTTTTCTGGGTGGAATCTAAAACCAAAAAGGTCTGGGAAATGTGTGTATAAAAGCATGAATACAGTAATAAATAGCGTACAAAAAATGAATGAAAATGATTTGGGCAACCACGATTGGGTGACCAGCCATGGTCAGGTGATCTAGCTCTTGGCTGAGGGACAGCAGGATCGACCAAGGTCATGGATAGGTAACCCCAAGCAGGACGGAAAATGGAAAGCAGAAAAGTGTTTTTCTGCTAAGTAATTCTGGTTGCCCTCAAGTAATAAGCTGACTAAGTATGCTATGGAATAGGCCGAGAAAAGTAATATATAATAAAAAAGATATAAGCTAGAGGATAGACTCAACCATGAGGAGACCAGAGGCAGTCAGAAGAGCAGGGAATGGCCATTAGAGGTAAATGCATTTAACGTCGGGATGGCCGAACCAACGGCCTGACTCACTATTGGCCCCGTAGGCAGTATCTAGACTCCAACTGCCAACTTTAGGAGAAACTAAATAGGTTGGATTTGACTGTAGGCTTGACTGAATTCCAGACATGGGCACTTGAGTTATTCCATAAAAACAGGAACTTGGCAGTGAAACAGCCGGCATCTTGTGTAGAAATTAATAGGGTTGAAGTATAAACGGAAAGAATATTTCCATGATGCAACAGAGTGAGTCCGTGTAAAACTTTTAAGACATGATGTGGTATTTTATACTCTGCTGTATGCTTGACAGACAGTTAATGTAACAGTGAGTAATTTTTGGGTAGCATGCTGACTTAGGGGGCAGTAGCCTTGCACCGCTAGGATAGTGGGTTTGAATCCTATCTGGGTTTCTTCTAGTTTTGTAGCCTAGAAACATCCAGTTAGATAAATAGCTCATTGTGCCCCCCTCCCGCCAATGAATTCCCATAAAGGGTGTCCCCTGCCTTGTGCCTTATGCCTCCTGTGCTGGGTGAGATGGATGGATTTTTACTTTTAATAAAACTTTTGCTGCTACATTTTCGCATTGCCGGCAACAGAGGCCACAAGGCCGGGAAACACCCTGGATGGGATACCAGTCCATTGCTGGGCACATACACGCATGGATTTCATAGATATACAGTCATGGTGGGACTCTCCATTAATCCTAACCCAGCCCTAATCATAAGTAACTAAACAAAATATAACAATTCTGGCTATTTTAGTTTTTTGATTGCATTTGATTTGTTTAAACTGATGTTTATATTGCAGGGACCTGAAAAATATTTGAGAAATTTTTGCACCAAAAAGGAGCAAATTTTGACCAGACTATACTTAGAGGAATCTCACAAGGGGGGACATGCAAACTCCACACTCACAGAGCAGAGGTGGGGGCTTCCAGTCCCAGAGGTGTGAGGTACTTTGGTTGCCCATTGTGTCACCATGTGGGCCTGGAAATCAGATGGTTAATCTTGTCTATACGTAATAATTGAACCAGCTTTTCTGCATGGTGCTCGTGACCTTGCTTACATTCTGTGGATGAAAAATACGCTTTATGTACATATCAGACACAGGGCCAAATGCCCTATCGAGTGTAACGGCAAGGACTTTAACAGCAGTATGTGAGAGCGCACTCCGATGGCATCTACCTTCAACCTGAACCATGCCCGGAGCCTTCGCCATCCATGCTGATTAATTGTTACGCTCCCTGCGAGAGGGGCGGGAGCACCAAACAGAAATGAAAAAGGTTGGACAGGGAGGTGCATGGAAAGACAGAGGACAAGAAGAGGGGAGAAATCGATGAGTCGGGTAGAACCTAATTGGGGAGAGGACCATGGGAGAATCGATCTGAGTGGAGGTCAGAGATTTGAGGCCGAGAGAGGAAAATGAGGGATCGAATGCGAGATGGCCTTTGGGTGTGTGTGTTGTGTGTGTGTGTGTGTGGGGGGGGGGGGGTGTTAAGGAAGGCACTTATTGTGCTTCACATTTTCTTCATCCTGAACGGGCATGTAAGTCTGTGCTGTGTACAATGGCAGTTTCACATACACACACTGTACACAAACATACACAATACAGTTGTGATGTTGTGGTGGAGTAACGGAGTAAAAGAGTACATGATGGAGTAAAAATAGTTCTGTGAAACTCTCAGCTGTTCCTCTCGACCTTGACCTGACTGTAGCCCATCATGGAGTTGAATGAGCTTCTCACTGTCAGATGAGCGACTAATAAAATCTTTCACTACAGACAGAGGAGACATTGACTATGCTAATCAAAGCCATAAAGTTACTCACACCCCCGTCACGTACTAAATTTAATCTTAGGGCCCACAGAACAATTAGTTTCTGTCAATGCAGATACACAAATTGCGCTTTGTGATTGCCAGGGGCTATGTCCGAGTATCAAGGTGTAGGGACGGCAAGTGTGCATTGGTGCTGTGATCTGGGGTAATTGACTGCAGGGTGTGTGGGTTTGGGGGGGGGGGGGGG
>JAODUD010000033.1:68685-78769 GCA_026784285.1 Stomatorhinus walkeri
GTATATAGCCCCTTGTATGTCCTGTATATAGCCCCTTGTATGTCCTGTATATAGCCCTTGTATGTCCTGTATATAGCCCCTTGTATGTCCTGTATATAGCCCCTTGTATGTCCTGTATATAGCCCCTTGTATGTCCTGTATATAGCCCTTGTATGTCCTGTATATAGCTCTGTCCTGCAGACAGACGACAAAAAAACACTAAGTGAGTTTAATGATGAAGTGAATATAAATAAGTGAATTTAATGATGAATTGAATATAAATAAGTAAATAAATAAGCCCAGAATCCCATGAATAAATATATTACTGTGTCTGTCTCTATGTGTGGGTAGCAGTGGAGGTGACACAAGGTTACTGATTGCTCATGAGTCTGATTGCAGTTGGGTAGAAACTGTTCCTGAACCTGGAGGTGCGTCCGAATGCACTTCAGTCGCTTCCCAGATGGGAGGAGGGTGAAAAGTGACAGTGCAGGGTGGCTGGGGTTCAGCCTGATACGGTTCACTTTTCTGAGACAGTGTGTGGTGTGGATGTCATGGATTGCAGGGAGCTGTGTGCCTGTGATCTTCTGTGCTGCGTTCCCCACACGCTGCAGAGCTGTTGTCCTGAACTGAGCAGTTGCTGTACCAGGATGTGATGCATCCTGTGAGGATGGATTCCACAGCACACCTGTAGAATCTGGACAGGGTAGTGGGGGACATCCAGGCTCCCTCAGTCTCCTGAGGTAGCAGAGGCATTGCTGGGTTAACATTATTTGCCTGTCATTCTTCCGTCTGTGTATTGTTGCTTACTGTGTGGTCCTATTAATTACTGTACACTAAAGAGCAACTTTGTGAGTCTCCACTTGTCTTCCGCCATCGCTACCCTGATGCCTCGGTCAGCCAAGCATCTCAGTATAAATCCATCCATCCATTTTCTATACCCGCTTATCCTACTGGGTCGTGGGGGTCCAGAGCCTACCCAGAAGCATTGGGCACGAGGCAGGGAACAACCCTGGACAGGGGGCAAGCCCATTGCAGGGCACACCCACACACCATTCACTCACACAGGCACACCTATGGGCAATTCAGCAACTCCAATTAGCCTCAGCATGTCTTTGGACTGTGGGGGGAAACCAGAATGCCCGGAGGGAACCCCACGATGACACAGGGAGAACATGCAAACTCCACACACAAGTGACCCAGGCAGAGACTTGAAGCCAGGTCCCAGAGGTGTGAGGCAACAGTGCTAACCACTGCACCACCATGCCACCCCCACAGTATAAATCACATTATCGAAAAAACTTATTATATGTACAAATTTAACAACAACTCAAAATTATTAAAAGGCATTTTGAATGGTTTTGAAAATGTAGTTTAAATTTAAGTTTTTTTGACACGCAAAAACAGGGGTCCGAAGCATAAAAATCCACAGACGTGTCTGTGGACATCCGAACGACAGGGGGCGCTATGCCACCATAGCTATAGGTCATCGTGCTTTCCTTAGCTCTCGGTCTTGCATCTAGTCTTACGCTATGATATTTCAGCTGTCTGTGGGAGCAGAAGCGCCGAGGAAATGGCCGTGACTATAACATTCGGTGAAAGTATTAGTGTGTGAGGCGCTTTCTCTGGTGAAATACGTCGAGTCGAAGCGCTCTACATCTGGACACTGGAGAGAAATTTCTGCTTTAAATACAGTTTTAGGAACCGGGCAGCTGTACATTCAATCAGAGCTCAACATTAGCCCGCTCGGTAGCTAATTAGGCGGTAGCCGGCCATCAGCTGTAGTTTATAACCAAGCTAAGCGGAGTTAGCCACATGTGTTGACCGCATAATAATAATGAATAAAGTCAAACCCATCTCGTGGTTTTAAAATGCTTCTGCAGGGCATTATATACCTTATTGAGGGGGGCGCTTGACATCTTATGTCGCCGAGACGGGATGTGTGAAGGGTTTACGACTAACAGGCCACGACATGGGGCCAACTCGCAAGGGAGTGTATTCGGGAGGGTCTTATAAAAGCGATCTTTAGTCCTTCATCCCCGAACATCACTGTCAAAACGTGAACCCGAGGCGGCCTGTTACTCTTTAGTCTATTTTGCCTGGTCTGTCTGTTAGGTTGAAGCTATTTGTCTTAGGGATTGATATCACTGAGGTTGATCACGCGTGGTGGAAAGATTATTTTCATTACATTTTTGAAACACTGGGTGGATTTCTGTTGATGCCACTACTGACCAATAATCTGGCAAGCTGGCCGGCTAGTTATCAACCGCGCCTAGTTCTCTGTGAGTGGGAAATTTAGTAAGTTATAAGTAACTGCGTCGCACCCACCACCAAGATGTCAGAAAATCAGGGCAACGGGAACAACAACAACCCGCTAAACAATAACAACGCTGGGCCGAACCGAATACGGAACCAGAACATCAACCAGAACCCCCTGATCAATGTGCGGGACCGGCTGTTCCACGCACTCTTCTTTAAGATGGCTGTGACGTATGCCAGGCTCTTCCCACCGTCTTTCAGGAGGATCTTTGAGTTCCTAGTCCTCTTAAAGGTAGGATTTGCGTGACAGGACCGTAGTGTGGTGTATTATTTTAATTTTACCATTTAAAAATCCCATAATTTTACCATATCCCTGTCGTACATAATCCCTCTGACTGCTTGTGAATGCCTGCTCAGCCTTTTGAAGCCTGCATAGTCTACTTATCTCTGTGTATTAACAATTACATAATTAAGAATATTCAAAGAATGTTATGGCATACCCATACATATTTGGTGTAGAAATAGTCATTTATACCGGAAGGGGTCTGGTGTCCTTTGCTGTAACGTAATGTTTTTAAATAATGCTCAAGTACAGAGCAACGGTGATCTGAGGGTCACTTATCAGAATCGGTCTGTCTTACTTTAAACTGTTGTATGTACATGTAAAATGTGTAATCGGTTACTACAAAGTATGTGAATGACCACATATTTTAAATAAAGCATTTCAGTTCTGCTAAGGATTAGTGTATCGACAGTGCAGGGCTGAGATTCCCTGGCTTTTCTGTGGAGGTGATAGAGAGGGGAGGATGTTTGATGGAACAAACCCTGTCGGCTGAGAACGCTTACTGGCTGTCGGGGGAGAAGCCGGGAACTGCGCCGCAGCTTGAGATTGACTTCACTCCTGGTCACCTGGGGCTGGGGATCCTTTCGAGGAAGGCTGGTAGTGGTCTACCTGTGTGAGGTCTCAAATAAAAAGTGAACCGTTGTTGCCTGAAGCCGTGAGCAGCAACTAGCTTGTTGTTTTGCAGTTTACATGCATAGACCCTTCCACTTACACCTATCATCGCAATTACATCATTGCAGCGTTTCATCAGAGCAAGACCCATGTAGAAAATGTGCTATTGTCCTATTTTGCTCTCCTCACCCTCATTTAGGAAATTGTAGCCTTGGTAAGGACACATTTTTAATACTGCTGATTCAGTGCTGTTTAGGTCTAATTTCTTTTACAATAGGTCCTGACAGTTAGCCAACAAATTCATTACATACCTGCTATTATTATACTGCATGTTGACTAATAAGATATTGTAAGCAAGTTATCGCAATCAAAACATCCGAGTGATGTTAGGGTTTGTAATTATAATAAATTCATGGGCAATAATGGAAGGTTGGAGCCTTAGTTGGACATGTGGGGAATAGATGTTATGAAAAGCTGGCTCCTGAAGGGATCCCATCCTTTTGGTGACTGCAGACCAGCATATGTTGTGCAAAAAATTAATGGACTGAAGTATTACACACAGTTAATAGGAAAACATCATCATAGGTTGTTTAACTGTAACAAATCACTGATGCATCAATATTTTGGTTTCCACAACAGTAACAGTAATATAATGCCTATTCACAATCAGTGAGTTATATAGTTTATTTTTGGAAATTAATTTACCCCTCTGCCCAACCACCAGCATTCTCTGGCCCAGTTGAATACCAAACTGGACTGTTGGTTGGGAATCCCTGCTTTATAGATTTAGAAATGGTTAATTCCCCTGACCCTGTACTGGTTAAGCAGTTATGGAAAGGAATGGTTAATTGGATGAGGTTGCTTGGTCATTTCCATAAAATTTGAAAGCTAACCATCTGTATTAGAATTGCATCAGTGATGCAGAGTTGATTTCTGTTACATTTCAGACATATAGCCCATACCAAGCCTGACGTTTGCGGTATGTTAAGAGGACAGCAATGAGCTATTGTGCTGCCTCAGTTACTTCTTGTTGCGGAGTGACGTACAGATTGCCACATAGGTCTGGGTGTAAATGCTATTGTCACTTTTCCTATCCTGTTCGTCCTCCAGCCTGGGTGACCCTCTTTTGACCTCTTCTTGCTATAGCTGCCTGAAATCTGCCTCGGGATATTTCACTTGCATCGGGCGGCTTGCACTCCGGCCTGTTGCGGGAAATACCCATCCCTCTGTCTCCTCTGCTCTGTGTTTGTCTTACTTATAGAATCACCCTTGGCTCCTTGACCTGTAGTGTCCTTATTGGCTACACTAAATCATTGTTGACCAATCGTCATGCTGATGGTTCCCATGTGACCACCCGTCTTCCCCCATTCGTCATAGGCGCTTTTTGTGCTCTTCATCCTGGCCTACATCCACATCGCCTTCTCCCGCTCGCCCATCAACTGCCTGGAGCATGTGAGGGAGAAGTGGCCTCGCGACGGCATCCTGCGTGTGGAGATCCAGCGCAACTCCAGCCGTGCGCCCATCTTCCTGCAGTTCTACGAAGCCGACAGCCTGCAGGGCCTCGTGAAGGAGCCAGAAGGTGAAGCCGTGGGGCTGGGTGCCCTGCACCAAGAGGAGGAGGAAGAGGAGGAGATGAGCGTGGAGATGTTTGACAACAGCTCCGTGCAGGTTAGCAGAGGAGTGTGCCAGCTTGCAGGATGAGGGCTGCCTAGTGTTAAGCGGGAGGCTTTTCTGTCAGGAACATCCATTCTCAGGAGGGCTTTCTGTATTACATGATGGCTCCATCATGCCCTCGTGAGATAACGTGCCCCAAGCCCTGAAGCAGACCTGTCCTCGTCTGCTGCAGTTTGAGCTGGACATGGAGCCCCGGCTGAACCCCCCACTGAGCCGTGGCAGCACCCCCGGCTTGGGGCTGAACGACACGCAGGACCTTTCCTTCAGCCAGGCTCCCGCTAAAGGTATGCAGCCTCTGGGGGACGCCGTCTCCGAGATTGAGATGCTGACGCGAGCAGGTAAACCGCCATCCTCCCTTCTCCTCCGGCCTCTCCCTCACTTGCCCTCTCCTTCTTCCTGAGTGCCTTTTTCACTCCTGTCTGGCACTGTGCCTGTGGGTTCCTCCTCAGCACCCCTTTTTGCGGCGCTTTGACCCTGAAACCTCGGTCTTTCATGGCCCCCCCCTCTGGGACTCCCTCGCCTGTCCCTCTTCTCTGTCGTCTTCCTGTATTTCCGCCTCAGTTGATATGCGATGCGATGTGACTTAAAAGTGCTATTAAACCTGAGTGCGTTAAATGGCTGGGGCACATGGTCATGGACGTCTGCTAATGGCGTGCTGTGGCAATGCCAGCAGGTCACCTTGCCGGTAGGCTTCCCCTCCTGGAAGGGAACTGTCCTGTATCCTGCGGTGTTTGTGAATGGTGTATCGCTCTCACCCACCCTGTGCCCACAGTGTGGCCACAGGAAGAGTACATCGTGGAGTACTCCCTGGAGTACGGCTTCCTTCGTCTGTCCCAGAGTACGCGGCAGCGCCTCAACATCCCTGTCATGGTGGTCACACTAGGTAAGGTTGACTGTACAGCAGCCCCTAGCCAGGGCTAAGAAAACAGGGCAGGTTGGAGGTGATGAACTGCATTGTGATACCATTCAGATGGTTGTGTGCTGGAACAGCCTGTCAGTGTCCCCCAAGCGGTGCTGAGCTGCTTCCTGCGGGTGTCCTTTCAGACCCCATGAAGGACCAGTGTTTTGGTGACGGCTTCAGCCGCTTCCTGCTGGATGAATTCCTGGGCTACGATGACATCCTGATGTCCAGCGTGAAGGCCTTGGCTGAAAACGAGGAAAACAAAGGTGTGCTGATACCAGACGTGCCCGTGGTGGCTTGTGGGTGTCAAGCACGCACCTGGTAGGCCAACTTGTGTCTGCAGTGTCCCTGGGTGATGGCTAACAGAAGGCTGCCCACAGGGTTCCTGAGGAACGTGGTCTCTGGCGAGCACTACCGCTTCGTCAGCATGTGGATGGCCCGCACCTCCTACTTGGCTGCCTTCGTCATCATGGTCATCTTCGTGAGTATCCAGGAGCCTCTTCCAGGCTTTCACTCACAAGCTGTCCTTGCTTGCTCTTTTCCTATCAGCAGCCTGATAAATTCAGTCGGGCACATACTGGTCTTCTCAGACCCAACCTGCCGGGGACCCATACTGCTCTGCATGTTCAGATGTCAGGAATCGCGGTATTTACGTAACATTCATTACGTAAGTTCAGCAGCTAACTGGATGTTGCTGGTTTTGTTTATGAAAGAACCACATGCTCATTTTACAATGTACTGTGGCACAGTGAAATATTGGATCAGGTCACAGTATAAACTGAGGCGAAGGTAGTACTTGCCCCCTTCATACGCGATGCCTGGGATGGGACGAGCCCGTCTGGCATGTGGGTGCCCCCTTGTTTTTACCCGCTCCAGCTTTAGGTAGGAAGGGTGAAGACCTCCACCACAGTGTGCCGTGCCGTGCCCAGTCAGCGGCCAGCCTTACAGCTGCTCTCTTACCCATCTCCCTGCCCTCAGACGCTGTCTGTCTCCATGCTCCTTCGCTACTCGCACCACCAGATCTTCGTCTTCATTGGTGAGTTGGCACCTCCTGGAGGCCTGTGTGTTCCCGCTGTGGGTGGGCTGTTCACCATACTCTCCTTTCTGCTCCCCCCCCAGTGGACCTGCTGCAGATGCTAGAGATGAACATGACCATCGCCTTCCCAGCAGCCCCTCTGCTCACCGTGATTCTCGCCCTCGTTGGTAAGATGCAGTCACTCTGCAGACACGGGACGGACGGTAAGCGGCATCTCCGCTCCGGCCCCCTCTCAGCCCGCCCCTCCCCCCCTCCCCACAGGTATGGAGGCCATCATGTCGGAGTTCTTCAATGACACAACCACGGCCTTCTACATCATCCTCATCGTATGGCTGGCTGATCAGTATGACGCCATCTGCTGTCACACCAACACCAGCAAGCGCCACTGGCTGAGGTAGGAGGGGGGCCCTGCCTATCCTGCCCTGCCACCAGCTCCCTCCACGCCCGCATCACGTGCCTTTCTCTCCTTTCCTCCAGGTTCTTCTACTTGTACCACTTTGCTTTCTACGCTTACCACTACCGCTTCAACGGACAGTACAGCAGCCTGGCCCTGGTCACGTCCTGGCTCTTCATCCAGGTTAGGGCCCGTCGCCCGCCCTTCCGCCGCCCCGCCCTTCCACCGCCCCGCCCATGACTCCCCCCTGATCCTGTCTCCCTGTCCCCATACAGCACTCCATGATCTACTTCTTCCATCACTACGAGCTGCCCGCCATCCTGCAGCAGATCCGCATCCAGGAGATGCTGCTGCAGAACCAGCAGGCAGGCCAGGGCAACCAGACCACACTGCAGGACAACCTGAACAACAATGGTGGGGACCAGGCCGCCACGCCTGCCAATGGCCAGCTGCACGCCCCCCCCGAGGGCCCGGCCCGCCCTGGCGCCCCGCTGGCACCCGCCCGCGACCTGGACTGGGTGGCCGAGACTGCTGCCATTATCACGGAGGCGCTGGGGGGGGTTCCCTCGGAGGCCGAGGAGCCGCGGGAGATGGCCGTCATGGAGCCCGGCATGGGTGGGAGGGCCACTGAAAGGGAGGTGGGGCCAGGGGGGGGGGAGCCACCTAGAGATGAGTGGCAGGGGGTGGAGACCCAGCCTGGCGTGACCCCCCCCACACCACATCTAGACTTCAAGGGGCCCGACGCAGAGAGGCAGGGCAGCACGGACTGGCACGACACCACCAGAGAGGACCCCCCCCCTGGGCCGGACCCCCCCCCCTCGCCATCCTGAGCTGCAGCTGCATGCACACGGAGAGGCCAAAATTGGCGCCTTCTCTCCAGCGTGCGTCCCATGTAGACGAATGCAAGGCTGATTCTTAGATGTGGCTTCACTTATTTCTTTAGAAAGACTGTGTGTGGTGGCAGGACGGGTGAGCAAAGAGAAACACTGCCCCCCCACCCCCATTTTTGCTGTGGGAAGTTGGGTCTTGGCAAGCGTTTCCAATTTTTTTTTTTTTTTTTTTTTTTTTTAAATGTACCTTCCTCACAGGACCCGCATTGGGACTCACCTCAGTGCAGATCGTGGGGCAGCGCTGTGGACAGATTCTGGTCCGGAGTCCACAGCATAATCGGTGATTTGAGTGGAAATCAGGTTGCTGGCGTTTATTGAGGTGATATAAGAAGGTTTCTGATCTGTGAACTGAGCATAATAAAGGTTTTGAAATGTGGGGATGCGGAGAGCAGTGTCTATGTGAAGCCGGCCGGGGCTCGCTGTCTTCCCAGCGGACCTTCTGCATGTTTGCACCTTTCTGGGCTTCTGCGCCCTGGGGTGCTCCCTCGCTGTGCTCATCTTGGAGTTGTCTTGCTTCGTTCCCCTGTGTCATGACCTGGAGGAGTCCAGTACTACCAATTCCAGTGTTCACCGCAGCCAGCCCCAGTGTAGCTGACAAACCAGCACCTGCTGGATTTTCACTGGTTAGGTTTTAGTTTGGTTTGAAGCATGGAGAGTGCCTCACACAGTCATCCTAATCTTCCATTCATCTGTCCATCCCGTGCCGTAGCACACCCTTAAGTGCGTTCCACCATCGCACCATAGCCCTGTCAGCACACTCTGACCCCTCCCATCCCCGGCTAGGACTGGCCAGCCTCTTTGAGCTCTGGGTTGGTGATGTTGCTCGGCTGCAGTGAGTGAACATTTGGACCAGTTTGGGAAAGTGAATTTGTTTAACTGGAAGTATGTTACACTGTATATGTGACAATATCCCTAAAATAATTAAGTCCTATTTTACTACTGGAGTTTGCTTTTCAAATGAATGGAAATGGTATATGAAATATGTATCTAGATTACTGTATAATTGAAATGACTCCCAATTGCCCCACTGTACCCATGTCATTGGTAACTTCACCAGGTACATGCCCCTGCTTTTGGGATCTTCTAGGTGGAGGTGTAGCCTTCCTGTCTGTAAATGCCCTGTCAGCACGTGGGTCATGGGGGGTCTCACCCCTGAAGCAGTCGGTGGTCTTAAAACTCTGTGTCAGGATTGTGCTAAATGTGATTCCTGGTGTGTTACTTTTGCAACAAAAAGGGGTGGGGTTATTTTAGTGAAAGATGAAGGCTCCACACTACAGAATGCAAGGGCACCCTCAAGCCGGAATCGTAAATTCAGGGGTAGGAATGGCTGTGCCCGCTCACCTGTATCTAGATTTATGCCTTACACTATTCCTGTCCATTGTGTCGCCAAGTAAGGTGAGGATTTTTTTGTTGAAGAGTGGCGATTTTCAGAAATGGCTATGCAATGAGCCCATAAATGTTTAGTGATTCAGGAGTGGCAACAAACAGTGCAATATGACGATCCAGGTGCGTGTGTCACTGACCGAGTACTAATGAGTACTGAGTCACAGCCCTAACAAAGGTTTTAAGTTCCATCTATGTTTCAGTGCCTGTTTTGTGAGAGAAGGCATTATGATTGCAGCCTGTCGCTCTTTATTGTAGAACATAGACATTGTAATGCAATCTTTGAATCTGTGATGGATAACATCTTTCCTATCATTCAAATGTATTTAACAATTAAGTAAAGAAGAAAAAAAAACTAGAGAAGAAAGTCTGTACTCACCGTTGTCCTCTACTTACCACTATTGTTTTGTGCTTGATTTCATTTATTTACTTGGTTGAAGTAGGAATCGTCTTTAGCTCATAGGGCCCCAGTATTGACTCTGTAAACACAGAAACCCATGCCAGGACATCTGGTACAGCTGTGAACAGCTGCATTATCTGCCCCAGTATTGACTCTGTAAACACAGAAACCCATGCCAGGACATCTGGTACAGCTGTGAACAGCTGCATTATCTGC
>JAODUD010000033.1:78869-89315 GCA_026784285.1 Stomatorhinus walkeri
TCTGCCCCAGTATTGACTCTGCAAACACAGAAACCCATGCCAGGACATCTGGTACAGCTGTGAACAGCTGCATTATCTGCCCCAGTATTGACTCTGCAAACACAGAAACCCATGCCAGGACATCTGGTACAGCTGTGAACAGCTGCATTATCCCACCTGGTGCATCAGATGTTGTGATTGGCAAAGTTTTGTGTTTAAGGGAGATATTCCTTTGTTCCATAGTGGCATTATGCAGTTCTGACTGTACAGAACCCACAATAATGGCTGTGTATTTGCTTGTCCCATAATTCGTTACTCTGAGTTTCCCATATCCAGCCGTACTCCTCTGTAATGGTGCTTCAAGTGTGCCTATGTGTGAAGCGCTATGTAGCCAGAAGTGGACACAGCTAACCAAGAAGTTAGCTTCCATAACTGATAATCCGCCAAGTCTAAAGTTTAACTCGATAATGCTAAACTGATAAACCACTAAAACATCTGAGGAAGCTAATGCAAAATTCTAACTTTTATGTATTAATTTAGCTTTAGTTATAGAGTTAAAAAGCTGTTTAGCATCCAAATCCTATCTGTCTGACCAGAATGATTATCAGGGGATATTTAGGACTTAGCAGCATGAAATCCAACTTTGTGATACCAGTCAGTTTTGCTCTTAGTTCTGAGTTCCACAGATTAACTGGACTTCATTCAGTCACTTTTAGCCTAGACTACCTTAAATCCAACAAGTCATTGACCAGTCACGTCTTGTGTTTACACATAGTAACAACCGCGTGCCAGACTGTTGCAGACATTCTCGTAACAAACAGGAACAAATTCAACCTTGGAAACAAAAGAGGCCGCTCTATATTTTAAAACAAATCTGCATCCTGGTTTAATCCTGGTTCTACTGGCTGAAGGCTACACTGAGCAGCAGGTTGCTTTCAGGTTCAAAATTTCTAATACAGCAGGATACAAGAATACGGTGAAGCAGGAGACCCTGGGAACGGCCAGAAACCAGTAAGGTAGAGGGCAGAAGTGACTTTCTAATGCCAGAGATGACCATCAACTTACCTGACAGTTTCTCATGAATCGTAGGATGATATCAAGTGACCTTCAAAAGGAATGGAAAACTAAGTGCAGGTGTGAAGTGCACTGCTAGGAGAGTTAGTATCAGGCTCCTGGAAGCAGGACAGAATTCCAGTAAAGCAAGGAAGAAGCTCTTCATTAATGAGAAACAAGGAAGAGTCAGGCTGCAGTTTGCAAAAAAAAAGCATATTATTCACAGACACGCACCCATTGAGTGAAACAAAGAACTGTGCTGTGGTCTCAATTTTTTCCATGGCTGTATGTATGATTTTAGGTTTTACAAACGTTTTTGACCATTAAACTTTATTTACTTTACCTGCAAAAAATGTTAGCAGATTTACAGTAAGCAGAACTAAATTTAGCAGAAGGTAATTGGTACACTTAATGGTTTTAAAGTTGGCTGAAATGCTAGTCTACTAATGAAAAAGTTAGTTTCTCTCATTAGTGGTCAGTGGATTAACAGATCCCTGCCCACCACTGTATGTGGTGTAAATTTGCAGCATCACTACCCCCTGGCTCCCATTCCCCTCTCCTCTCCCTTCCCCTATTTCTCTCCTATCACTATCTGCTCCCCCTGTTCCTTCCACTCCCTTCCCCTTTCCCCCTACTCTTCCTTTCCCTCTCAACTCCCCTCTGTTCCCCCTTTCCCCCCTCTCCAGCCCTTTCATATCCCCACTCCTGTCTCTGTTCCTTTTTCTCCTCCCCATTCCACTCTGCTCCCCCTTCCTCCTCCCCACTCCCCTGTCTGCTCCTCCTTTCCATTGTGCACTCCTCACCCCCTTTTCCTTCTCCACTCCCCCCTTTTTCTCCCCTTCTTTGTCTCTATCTTTTGCCTGTATTTTTCTCATACCACCAAGCTTCAGACATCGCACTGTGGCTGAATACAGTGAGAATTTCCAGTTGATCACACTTCAGTAAGACAATGTTTATTGGGGGTGGGGGAGTCAAAGCCAGAGAACATCACCAGTCCATACTGGAGCATGAAACAATGACACCTTAAAAAGATGCTCCAGGTCTCTGAGCCCATGGCTCTTCATGTTGTGAGCTTGCATAAGTGTGGGCCATTTGCGCATGGTCAGGGCCATTTGCGCATGGTCAGGGCTATTAGCACATGGTCAGGGCTATTTGCGCATGGTCAGGGCTATTTGCGCATGGTCAGGCAGAGACTCTTATCTCTTGCGGCTGATCCTCGGCACGACCCTGACCCACCATCCATTATATTACAGTGGCTTGCCGCTGCATCTCTGTTTTCACCAGTCTGGGGAGTCTGGGGTCTGTATTTGTGTCTGCCCCCATGTTCTGAGTCCGAGGAGTGAAGCGTGTGAGTGTGGTAGCCCATCCTGAAGTGGAACTGTCGACCAGCGTGAACCAGGGGCTCATGTTCTTCCAGAAAGTGCTTTGCTCTGCCTCATCTCTCCTCTCCTGGGACCTGGATAGTATGGAGAGAGTCAGTGAGTGGCTGGGCACCAGCATCCCAGGGAAGCGTCCAGGGCGGATCCTGCCGGATGGAGATGGGGGTCCATCTCAGGCATGCCGCAGGGTCTTTATGGCCCAGCTGAGCTCTCGAGCTGCGGCCTGTGGGAGCCCTTACCTCTTCACCATCACCTCTTGCCATTCTCTTTGGTGGGAGGGACGCGCATAGCCAGGAGCCTCGCAGTGGGGGGTTGCGTCACTGCTGTGGCTTGGGCCACCCTCTCCTGGGCTAGTGAGGTCTGCAGCTCAGCCCTCCGGGTCAGGGCTGCTCTCAGTTGGCCCCTCATCTCCTCGATCTGCTCCTGCAACTGCTGCAGCTCATCGTCCTGCGGTAGCGGGCCTGAGGATGAGGAGGCTGAAGGTGGCAGCAGGCTCAGCCCAGGCCCCCCATTCTCACACACAGGCAAGGTGAGTGTCCCCCTGCTGGTCCCACCGGTTCCTGGCACCTCAGGCGTGGCTTGTGCCTGGAGACGGCGGCTATTGAGGGTTTCCAGGTTGAAGTGGACTCGCTTGTTATCCTTAGGCTCCCGTAAGGCCTTGCTGTATTCATTGTTCCATTTGGTGGTGCTGGTGCTCGTGATTGTGGTGGCGGTGGCACCATCTGTTGGTGGTGCAGGTGGGGCAGGAGGCGAGGGCTGCGCTTTCTGTATGTTACAGCTGGGAAAAGACAGAGAAGCAAAAGGCAACCTTGTGAGGTGTGAGCGGAATGAAATTAATGCAGTCAAGAGTTTGTTCTAACACAAAACTAGTGTAAAACGCCATAAAGGTCTGGGTGGGAGACAGAGCGGCTTGGCTGGCACAGCTGGCAAGGTAATTATCTGGATGGTATTTTGCAGAGCCGATACCTCTTTTCTGCATTGGCCCGCTGCCTCTTCACATCCTCGTAGGTCATGTTTAATGCTCTGTGGATTTTCTGAAAGACAGAAGGAAATGCTGACATCAACCAGAAGCTAAATTCTCCTCTTCTAATTTTCTGAAGCGACACCATCCTAAAAATTAATTTCCCCTCTTGCTGGTAATCCTGCCCAGGGAATGTGTGTAGTTCAGAGAGGCTGAAAAGGTTTTGCTTGCAGTTTGCTGGACTGAACAGCAGGTGGTGCCCTATGTGCTCAAATGGGTGAGCACAGGTGCGCTGGATAGGACTGCAGACTATAGTGTTTCAGTGATCTTATCGGTCATTGTGGAGCAAATAACATATTTTTAGGTCTTGTTTTTGTTTTACTCAACAACACCTCTAGGGGAACTGCCAGAGAATTAGTTCAGGAACATGAACCCCTTGTGACAGAGGGAGACCATGGAAACCCCATGTGACAGAGGGAGACCATGCAAGCCCCATGTGACAGAGGGAGACCATGCAAACCACAAGTGACAGAGGGAGACCATGCAAACCCCATGTGACAGAGGGAGACCATGCAAACCCCATGTGACAAAGGGAGACCATGCAAACCCCATGTGACAGAGGGAGACCATGCAAACCACAAGTGACAGAGGGAGACCATGCAAACCGCATGTGACAGAGGGAGACCATGCAAACCCCATGTGACAGAGGGAGACCATGCAAACCCCATGTGACAGAGGGAGACCATGCAAACCCCACACACAGAGTGGAGGTGAGGGGGCTGTGCTGTTACCCACTGAGCCTCCACACCTCCCTCTTGTTGGGAATGTTCATATTTAATTGTTTGCCTGTTCAACACCCAGAGATAACTCCAATAACTGTCTTCATCTTAAGCTGTGTAGCGTGGCCTGGTACCTCCATTAAACCTTTATTATGGTACATTTGCTAACTTGTTCAGGCTATACTATAGTCATTCAAAATTGTAGCCTTCAGCTATATCATGTTTTATATAATGTAGCTTTTCCTTTTAATGTGATTACCTCCATAATGTAAGTTATGGAATTCCATTAGTCAGCCTGACAGGCCGAAGTATGGTCTGTGCTTCACATGCTGCAGTGAGTAACAGGATTTTACCTGATATGGTTACTAAATACTTTCAGGTTCACTAGGACCCCAGTGTATTATGGGTAAGGAGTTCCCTAAATGCAGAGAGTGGGTAGCCAGCTGCCCAGAAAGCAGGCCTTCAATGCAGATGGATGCGCAGACGGATGTGAAGCGACGCTCGGATCTCCCCGGAAATGCCCCAATTCACCTGGCTGGTGTGGAGCCAGTACTTGAACTTCTGCCGGCGGCGGATGTGGGGCAAGACGAGGCGGTAGAAAGCGTGCTCCCCAGCCAGCGTGAGCAGTGCCCCCGCCACACCCAAGCACAGCAGCACGAAGAGCCCGGAGAAGTGCTGTATGCCCATCTGCAGGGTCTGTCAGGCCAGGAGAGGGAGACAGAGGGTGAGGGGAAGGAGACAGGGGCCTCGACACTGTTCAGGAAGACACCGGCTGGAACTTCAAAGTCAAAAGGTGAAGCAGAGATCCAGCTATCCCAAGTCAGTTCTCCATTTTAAGCTCTAGGGGGCAGTGTAGGCTTGCTCCCACAAACACTGGCTCTCTGTTGGTGGAGTCCTGAAATTTCCGATGAATCTTTCATGGCTTGGCGCGGCTTTGCTGGGTAGGGACGAGGAATCCTGCTGACTAAATCTAACTGAAATTCAAAAGGAGATTTTCAAAATCAAAAACTGAAATCTCTGCCACGGACAGAGACGATCCTTTCTTCATGGTCACAGACTGCAGTCTGACTTGGAGAAGGGAACTTCTCATGATATGTCAAATATGGACACTGGTAATGGTATCAGTTTCACAATGCATGTCTGACAGTTAATTTATTTGGAAAATGTCTAGAAATGGCTCTCTGCAGCAAGGGTTTTTTTACTCAACATCCACTAGGATTACTCATAATCCAAGTCGATTTAGTGCATATTTTTTGGTGACTGAAATTAATTCAGCCATTCCGAGGACCAACCTGACAAACACAGTGGGTCCGAACTCTCCTGATGCACTCAGAGGGAGTTGGTGTTAAACGACAACAAAAAAGGTCATCGTTGGGGCTTGGTGGCCAGGTGTGAATGTGGATAGTTCCCGAAGTACTGACTCCGCCCCCATGTCAGGATCCGGAAGCTGAGCTCGCCATTCACAGAAATCATCTCCATTTAATCCTGGGCTGGCTCCAGGACGTGTTGCCAAGGGTGTGGACAGGCCTGCAAGCCCCCCCCCCATGTGATATACGGTGCTCCCTGCTGGCCAGCACCCAACCCATCAGGCCCCCAGAAGAGCCTGTTGATTGGCTTGCAGTTGTCCACCCCACACCATTTGAAGCTCCAGGCATCTTGCCCCCCACCCTCGAGGCCCTCTTCTAGCCTGCGATATTATATGAGTAAAAGGATTTCAAATTTAAATTAGGAATAATCTTTTAAGAACAGACTCAGTTTTTTAAGCGTAACAAAAAATTACCAGGCTGATGTCTTTCATCGTTCTGTAACCTACATATCGCAAGGGGCATAAGGGGTATTATAGCTACAGAGTTACTCCTCCAAGTTCTGTCACGGATGATTAAACCTATTTAATGCTTCACTGACCCCTTTTCCTGTCAAGAAATCAAGGTTTTCATTTTTAGTGCACATTGTTCTACCTGAAATCTGTGTTGAGCTTTCCAGGCTTTTACAATAGTTACTTATTTTCATCTGGTTCTGGCCAATAAGTGGAAAAAAAACTTGAGGAAACTAAAGTCTCTTCCTGCGTAGCTCCTGTGAGTGAAGCTCACATCATCTTATTTTCTGAGCTGCTCTTCGAAGTTCACAGATGGGACAGCCTTGCGTGAAATAAACATTAGCATAGGTGATTGGAATTCCTGGCAAGAAACACAAAGATGATTTAATGATGAAGATGCTGGGAGTCACTTTGCACAGATGGCAAAATCACTTGTTGGTCTCTGATGTTCCCATGATTTTGCCACAGGACGGCATCTGTTCCCAGACCTGCCAGAGTCTTCCTAATACTTTCATATAAACTCGTCTGTTGGGTCATGGGGTCAGAATGATTGCAGAGCCACCAAGCAACTACACAAGCATCACCTTGGCAGGAGAATCACAAGGGACAAAGCCGTCAGGAGAGCAACCAGCCCACGTTGCTTGATTAGCTTATGACACCAATTATCTGCAGGAGAACGCAGAACATTGGCCCCGAAGAGGGGTCCTGGCAGCGAGTTGGAGTGAGTCAGGGCTCAGTCTGGAGATGTGGTGCTTTATATACCCTTCAGCACTCACTGCAGTTTTGGGGTTAGTGAAAGTTAGACCTGACACTCTTATCAGTTCAAACAGAGCCGCATGGAGTGACAGAAAAAAGTAATGAGAGCAACAATCTTAATGTTAATGCTAATGGACAGATCATCGTTTCCTGAAAATAATAACAAATCAAAAACAATAGTGCTTTAAACCTCAACTGTTGGATAATAACCAGAGAGACCTGTGGAAGCCGGTATCCTCTGAATTAAAATTGACATAATACCCCTCTTTGTATTCTCAGCCTTGACAAAGGTTACTTAGGAATGGGTTTTCTAGAGTAGGTTTGACTTAAAAGACACTGCAGGTAGTGCTGGAGAATGGGGGGGGGGCGCGACTGGTGGCCCATTTGGGGATCAGCTGACTGTTGATCTTGTGTACTGATCTGTTTTGCCTGCCCCTGTGAATTGCTGTGAATCTTGTGCATTGCTGTATTCTGTCTCATTTTGCTCCAAGTAACCTAGATGGCAGCTTGCACCCCTCCCTGATATGGGTAGTGCCCCTGTTTTTTTCATTCCTTATGAAATAGCTACAATAGCCACAGAATAGAGATCTGCATAAAAACAGTCTGTACCTTGTTGACCCTGTGTCTGCCCCACCACCACCCCAGATAAGCCTCTCCTTCTCGACCTGCTCCATGTGTCATACAGTGCCTCCACCATCATATCCGTGGGGCTTTTCACAGAGATGTTGGTCTCCTGCAATCGCCAGTTCGGGTTACCCTTCAGGTTGCTGCTCCGAAGGTCTCACCTCTGTGACGGCAAAGACCCTTTTCCCACAGGGAACCACCTTGTACCATTTGTCGTGCAACATGTCCATGTAGCCATCTGACTTGTAGCGGCTGATGTATTCCGACACGTTGGAGGTAAGGGGAGAGTTCTGCGTCAGTCCAATCCCGTAACCTGTGGCAGGAATGACCAGAACTTTCAGACAACATTCAAGCAGGTCAATGAAAAATGTATAGCAAGTGATCTGTAAGGAACAGAGAGACAAAATGAGTTTTACAGAAAATGCACATCAATATAGAACTAGAAATGGTGCTTTTGGAAGAACAACATTGCATTCTACAGACAATCCCTCCCCCCAACTAATCCTAACTCCTTCCACACCCCCAACCTCTACAATTACTAGATGGGACAGCTGGAAATGTGAAAGCCAGTAAATGTGTTTTTACCTGAATGTTCCAAGTCCTAGATGTGATGTACACCTCTGAATCTACATCTATTCATTTATTGCACATTTCTTTTATATGTCAATTATCACAATATTTACCCACTAACTCTGTGGTTAACTGTATTTCTATGTCTTCTATGTCTTAATGTCCTGTCTTAAAATGTCATTTATATTACTTATATTCTTTATATGTGTAAATATTTATATTCTACTTCTTACTTTCTCATTTGCATTATGACAAACATTGTCAGTGATATTATAGTTAGACCTGCAACAGACACACCAGAGGTTACTACTGGTAACTAAGGTCAAAAGACACTCATAAAAGTGCTGTTGCTTTAATTTTGTCTCAAAATTTGAACAGATTCCTAACTTCATCAATACAATGTGTCAGTAAAGTTTGTAAAAGATTTTTTTATCATGTTATCTCATGAGTTATCATGCTAAAGGAATCTAGAATTTGAAAACTGCCCTTTTCTTTCAATTTCACTGTGCAGTGCTGCTTCAGTTTTGGTGCCATCTGACTCAGAACTTGATGAGTTCCAGATCTTCCCACCCATGTGACTGCAAAGCTTGAAAATGATCCATAAAATACTTTTAGAGTTACCGTGTTCACAAAACCAAGTGTTTTCTGCAGGCGCTGTTTCTTTCCTTTGCTGCCCAATGAAATCAGATGTTGTTATTCATCCACAGAATGTTTTTTTGAATCAGTAATAAGATCCATTAAATACTTATACCATATCACATTCACGGTTCATGTGTGTCACCCTTCCCTTCGCTACCACTAAGCGGCATTGCTTCAGTTTTGGGGTGGTTTGTCAAAATTTGATCAGTTCCCGTCATTGACCCATGCAATGTCTGCAAAGTTTGAGAAAGATACTTCAAATAATTTTTGAGTTACCACGCTAATGGCATCAAGTGTTGAAAATGTGCTTTCCTTTCCTATCACTACATAGCAGTGGAGTATTCCCAAAACCATTTGCACCTCCAGGTTTTGGGCTTCCAGTCCCACCTCTTCTCCAGTTTCCTCCAAAACTCCAAAGACACACAGTTAGCCTAACTGACACCTCTAAATGACCTGTGGTGTCTGCCCTGTGTGCATGTCTCTTCCCTGTGATAAACTGCCATTCCATCCAGGGCACTCCCCAGCCTGGTGCCCTATACTATCTGGGAGAGGCTACAGATCCCCCCATGACCCTGCTCATGATGAGAATGTAGATGGATGGCTGGATGGGTGGATGTTTGCATCAGAGTCAGGTCTAGTGCTAGGGTTAGGATTAGGGTTATGGCTAAGGTCAGGGTGGGCTTCAGGATTGAGTCATGAGTTTGGCAGAGTAAAGCGAGGGCAAGGTTCAGATATGGTTTTATGGTTAAGGATTATGCTTAAGTTTGGCATTCAGAATAAGGGTTGGATTTGAAGTAGATGTGCTATTAAATTTAATTCAAAGGTTAGGGTAGGAGTTAGAGTATAGGTTGGGCTAGGACTGGTGTTGCCATCTGGGTTATATCTAAGGTTATGTTTTGTCTAGTTTTAGCTTGGGAACTAGTGTTAAGGATAGGGTTAGGGTTAGGGTTAGGCTTAAGCCTAGCTGCCTATGCCCCGCTGAGCCTGACCATGATAAACTATGAGACGATAGATGGAATAGTCTTATATCCCTCTCCTCTACTACACTCATACTCCATGGAGCACAGAAAGTGATCAGGAACAGCAATCATATAAATGCAAAAGTGCAAAGAAGATGGGCTATTTGTTGGATTTCAGCCAGTCAAGGTCATAGGTTTGGTTTTGACAAAATCAGCCCGAACCCTCCGGCCCCATATACATAGAGTGCTCTGTACTGGTAGTACTAGTAGGGTCATGTCCCCACTGTCTATACCCAAATCTACGCCCCTGCAGAGAGTCGTGATATTTAAGCAACGCGAGTCATATTTAATACAAATGTTTTATAATTAACATGTCATAATTTGAGCTGTGTACAATAAAGTTGTTTAAGGTGTTACACCAAATTGTAGACTTTAAAAGGACAAGACCGCTTCGGAGTGTAATCCCAATGGAATTAACTCTGGTCTTCCATTCGAAAAGAGCCATAACAAAGGCAGGGAGAGACAAGTAATGAATGTGGAAATGCTTAACAAAAGCTGAATAATGTTCAGCAAATTCACAGTGAAATCACAGAGCCTCTGTGGTGTAACATCATTAATTCAATTCACTTTTTTTGATGAATGACTAATTAGTTTTGTCCGCTGGGTTAACATGGGACATAAACTAATGTCACAGAGACTTTTTGTTTTTTTTCTCCTGGAGAAGACAGGCATAAATCTTAGTCTTTGTTCCTTCCCCCAACTCCAGCAGTTCTCTGTGGCCTTGCCACCATCTGTCAGTCATCCCCAGTCAGGCTGACGGATGCATGAAACCCTCTGACACCAGCACACTCCTTCAGATAGGGTGACACAAGTTATACACAAACACGCACGCGCACGCACACACACGCGTACACACACACACACACACACA
>JAODUD010000033.1:132102-142312 GCA_026784285.1 Stomatorhinus walkeri
CAGGGCAATCTCAAACACAAACACAGTGTCCAGGGGAGTCTCCAACACAGACACTGCCCAGGGCAATCTCAAACACAAACACAGTGTCCAGGGGAGTCTCCAACACAGACACTGCCCAGGGCAATCTCAAACACAAACACAGTGTCCAGGGGAGTCTCCAACACAGACACTGCCCAGGGCAATCTCAAACACAAACACAGTGTCCAGGGGAGTCTCAAACACAAACATTGTCCAGGGGAGTCTCCAACACAGACACTGCCCAGTGCAATCTCAAACACAAACACAGTGTCCAAGGGAGTCTCAAACACAAACACAGTGTCCAGGGGAGTCTCAAACACAAACACAGTGTCCAGGGGAGTCTCCAACACAAACACAGTGTCCAGGATAATTTCCAACACTGAGACAGTGTCCAGGGCAGTTTCAGACAGGAAAGCTGCTGCAAATTAGTCTAAAAAATACAGCATATGAAGCTGTCTCTTCATATTATATGCATTTAAATTGTTAAAAAGACAAAACGGCTTTGGTGTTTAAGCTTCATTTATTGAGTAAGTATGAAATCTGGACCAAGTCAAAACATATCAATCACCTACAGACTCATAAACTACAGGTAGAAAGTTCAGGAGTGAAACTGCATGAATGTTTCCATACTTCATATCCCATTAGGTTCTGGGCAAACTAATGAGAGAAGGGACAGCGAAGACGCTGTGAAGTTTTCTGTCAGGCAGCTGATACAATTTGTTATTTTCAACAGGTCTAATTTAGGTACACTGAATATCCTCTGTGCTTCCCCGTGGCTCAGTGGGTAGCCTAGCTGCCTCACATCTGCAGAGTTGGGGGTCCGTATCCAGCATCCGCCCTATCTCCCCAGGAGGTGCAGGTTCCTCTAGGTACTCCAGTTTCCTCCCGCAGCCCCAACTCTGGCAGTTAGACTCATTAGTGTCTCTAAATCACCTGCAGTGTATGAATCTGTGTGGGTGTTTGCCCTGTGGTGAACTGGCATCCTATCCAGGGTGTACTCCTGACTTGTGTATCCTGAAGCAGGCTCCACCCCAACCCATCCCCTTCCCAGGCAGGATAAGCAGATACAAGTTAGGTGAATGGATGTTAGTCCTGCTAGCCCCCTAAGTGATTAAAAATCTCACAGAAATAATGTACCAGCACTATAATACTAGTAATTACAGTTGCACCCTAGTGATACTTGACTTTCACGTGACATTAACGCTGCTGCTCAGCTAATGTCACACTGCCAGGACTGTTACTGCTCACCCACTCTCTGCATATGTGCAGTTTGCATGTTCTGTCTGTGCTCTTGCATGTTCACTGCCATGGTCCAGAGATCTGCTGGTGCCTCTTAGAACTCCTCAATGGATGATGCTGTGTGTGTGTCCAGGGATTCAAGAGCGTCCCATCCCCGATGGCCCCAACTCCTCAACTGTAATTCTTGGAATAAACGCCAGACACACAATGACCCTGCATTTTAGAAGCAGTTGGATGGATGGCTTAGCAACTCCATTCATTTCATTGTTTCAGTCATTCTATTGTATATCATATACACAGCAACACAAATATACCCTCAATAAGATCCATATGTCCATCTTCCATAGCTTATCCAGTACAAGAACATGGTGGTCTGGGAGTCTATCCTAGGCTGCACCGGGTGCGATCCATTGCAGAGTACACACTCTCACACACTGTCAGCACTGATTCACCTAGAGACAAGTCCTTGGACTGCAGGAGAAACCCACTCAAGGACAAGGAGAGAATGTACACACACACACACACACACACGTCGAGTAAACATATCTTTACGGGGACTGCTCATTCATTTCTATGGGAAAAATGCTAACGATAATTATGACAATCTTAACCCCTTAACCCCTACCCAGCCCTAACTTTAACCATAACCACAAGTAAAAAGTGTTAGAGTTTTTGCATTTTTAGATTTTTCATTGCAGTCACAGATTCTCTCACACACATATGGAAGAGGATTAGGGCCACCATGAAAATATTATCTGAATTCTGACTTTAATGTCAGAATTCTGATTTTTTTTCTAAACTCAAAATTATGACATTAAAGTCAGAATTCTGAGAAAAAACGTCAGAATTCAAATAATATTTTCATGGTGGCCCTAATCCTCTTCCGTACACAAACACACACAAGTTTGTAATTATATCTCTGTGGGGATTCTCCATTCATTTCTATGGGCGAAACCATAATCCCAACAATGTCAACCCTAATCATAAGGGTTTTGGCTTGTCCCTTTTGGGGACTGCTATGTATGCTATGTAACAGATTCATGCCCACACACACACACTTCTCATGGATCCCGAACATTAACATGACTAATGGTAAACAGACTACATTTATATGGTGGATTTTTCCACTCCTTCAAGCACTCAAAGTGCTTTAAAGTTTGCCTCACATTCACCCATTGGTGGCGGAGGCTGCCACATAAGGCACCAACCTGCTAACCAGGAGCAATTTGGGGTTCAGTGTCTTGCTCAAGGATCAGGAGGAGCCAGGACTCGAACCTGCAACTCTCCGGTAGCACTTCCTTCTGCATCACCATCTCCCCACTACCTGCTATTTGATGGTGCTTCTCCTGGATCCTGAACATTAGCATGATCCCACTACCTGCTGCTTGACTGAGAAGCAGAAGCGTCCAACAGCTTAACAAGACTGGGTCAGAGTCTCAGCTCTCCGGGACTGGGAGATTTCCAATGGCAGCTTGTTTTTACCCAGAGGGGAACAAACTTACGTTTGTCACTCAGCATGTACACAGCTCCTGGAGACGCCTTCAGAAAGCTCAGCCAGTGAAGGAAGTGAGCTTATAACATGTCTCATTATAGAAACCCATTAGATCAGTAGTATAATATTGCCAATGTCATGTTTCACATAAGCGGTTTCATTAATGGGCAATTTAAATATAATGGTGGTCTAAACTGACAACGAGAAACACCCTATATTCCTTTATTTGGCATTTTATGGACCTTGATGTTCTTTCATAATTCGCCTCTTCATTCACTCTCATTTTTCAGTTTAAATTGACTCATTCTAATTGCAGTAAGTATAAAAAATAAAAACCAGAAAAATATAGAGCCCTGAATCTTGGATAAAAAACATTCCCTTCTATTTAGTCTTTTTTTCTTAAGTCTGCTGATTTAGCTGATGAGTTACCAAAGATTATTACTTGTCTGCGTGTTTGTGCAGCTTTCACTTACAGCAGCATCATTAATCACATTTTAGGCTATGTGTAAGCATTTTGCATGTCTTTTACATACTTAAACATCTTCTAGGACACCACACAAGTCCACAACCAGCTCCATAATAAAGTTAGGGTTAGGGTTTATTCCTTTTATGCAGCTCTTCATTTTTGACTCATCAGTAGTAAAGATGAATATACTATAATGCAGAAATCACCAAATTTCACATTTACCCAGCTAATGCTGACCCTGAGTCCCACACATCGGCTCAACTGAAAACAAGTGAAAACATTAACATGGTTAATTTTCCCCAAGGGAGCGAACCTATTCATGTCTGACTCAGATCCATCCTTTGGAGTAGCCTAATAGATTTCAGGAGCAAGCATTTGTCTTAATTTCTGTGCCGTCGTGTTTCTGAGCCACATCTGGTGGGGCAGGGGGATGTCTCATCATTTCCAAGGTGTCAGAGTGAGTATTAATCAAGCGTGAGGTTCAGGTGGGGGCGGCCCTAAACAATACACCTACAGCGCATTCCGGAACTCCGGAGCAGAGCCACTATCATCACCCGATACAAATCAGCAAATGTGGGAGCCATTGCACATAGCTAAAGTGAAAAGTGAAGCTCATCATGGCCCCATACCAAATTCAGAATGAACAAAGTCCCGTTTTTCTGGGAAAACAGTCTTGTTAGCCACAGCTGATGAGTTTCGATATTGATATATAAACTCCCACCCCAACAAAACAATATCTAGGCTGTTATCAAAAGTACTCCCCTCCTTCAGTTGTCAAGTAATATGTTTAAGAAAAATCCTTCAATTTCACAAGTACCTTAACAAGCCTTGTTTTGCAGGTATTGTACTAGGGAAGGATTATTACCTTCATCACAGAAGCTGAGGATTTGAATCTCACCACAGCATAGCAGTTTCCTGGAAGAGACTTGGCAGAATCCGTTCAAATTTTTGGCACTTCAGTTGAATGGGTGACCACAGCCCAAACAAAGACAATGAATGAACACAATGAAAAAATCAATAGGGTTTGAGAAAGCTCTATGTTTTAGAATCAATCACTCCCACGCATATGAAAGTTTAGCATTCCTGGAGTATTTCAGACAGAAACACGACATCCAAGATTCTATGGCAATTTGTGATTTTTTTTAGCCTTGCTTCATACCCAACATCCATTAAGAATAAGAACTAGGTATTGCTGGCTTTGCATACTGCTATTTGTTAAACGTCGTCACGTAATTAGTCTTCGAAAAAATTTCTTGCATGATGCTGTTTTCATATTTTCCTTGAGAACGCCATTAACATCACAGCTGAGTCAAAGCTCGCACTTTAATGACACTCTTCATTGTTACCATGTTAGCACAGTGCGATCGCCCATGAACCTCAAACCACAGTGCACAAACAAGCAAGCCCAGTCTGTGACCCTGTCCCTGCCGGTCCTTGACCTGACAGGGGCATAGGGCTGATCAATGGAGAACACTCACTACCGTTTCCACTGTGACGCAATGAATTGCCAGCCCGGCCCCCACTTGTCAAAACCGTCCCTCCCAAGGCCCAGGGTGTCCCCTGAGTGTCGGCGTGCCGCTGTATTTCCTCAGTGTGCAGCAGCACACGCCAAAGATGCAGAGCAAAGAAACCAGCGGGTGTCCATCCCACAACCTGATGGTATGAGGAGATAGAAAAGAACTGAGGCAAGATCAGCCTGCATGACCAGCTGCCCACTTCCCAGGCACACGCCAAGGCTTCCTTTGCTCCTTTAATGTAGTGTTGCCCCCCCCCCCCCCCGAGCCAGGTGTATCGCACCCCAGTGTTAATGGGAACAAACAGACATTAGCGAGAAAATTAATTAAAATGGCCGCAAATGGCAAGACGGCGGGTGTCCCTGATGGCACAGGAAGTAGACGGAAGCGGGGTTACCATGAGGCAGATCTCCCCGCCAATCACGACAGCTCACCGCCCCCGCCTCTCAAACGACTGCAACGAGGGTGGTGTTCTGCTGTCAGCCCAGTTGCTCCAGTTAAGAGGATTTAGGGACTCATTTCCTAAAACATCAGCAGCACAAATGCAGTAAAACAAAAACGTGACCCACGCACCTTTTGGTGAACTGCAGACCAGACAGGCCTCTTCATAAAACCGCTATCTGTATGGGATTGGGCACCTGAGTCACATACTTCCTGTGTGGGTGAAGTCCAAATGCTCACCCCAGGACTCTGGGATTCCTCTGGCATTGCAAAGACACACAGCTAAATGCATTTCCCTTGGTTTGTGTCCTGCACCTGTAACTTCTCTTATGGTCAGACCTGCTTTTGTAAAACCTCACACCAGGTCCCCATTCTCACCTTCATACAGCAGGAGGGGACGCAATGACGTCAGTGTCGATGAGTAAACAATACATTTGTCAAGATCTGGCTTAATTAAAGGAGACAGATTTCTGGTGAAGACTGTACCAAGTTTGGAGTTGACTGTCACTAACAATTAAGGGTCCATCTGCACTCTGAAAGTCACATGATTAGACCATCAGGACCAAGCCAAATAAACTAAATAAAGTCCAGTCACTATTAACGGGCTAAATAATAATTAAAAAAAAAAAGTTATATCCTGTGCCTGTCACAGGGAACGCATGGGAGGAGCAGTTTGTGGGGGACGCGCTGCCATCACACACGGCGTCCTTCTAAATGTCCCACGCACGGTGAAGACAGGAGAAGGTACAGCAAGGTGGGTGGTGGAGGGAGATCGGAGGGCCAGAATGCAGATGGCTGGACTGCAGTAGGGCTCTTTAGGTAGACTTGCCGACTGCCGCATCTGAATAAAGTGCACCCTGAATAAGTTCTCAGCGGTACAACGATTTAAGGGTAATGGAGTGAACATGTACAAGAATGGAACACATCCCAAAGTTCAGCACTTCAACAGCTGTACGGGATAGATGGATGAATGTACAGGAATGAATCAAAACTCATTTCACGATGCGTCATGCTTTTCAAAGATGCATACTTGATCATGCAACAGCCAGCATGTCTACTTAAGTGACATCCAACCTTGCAGAAGATTACACTGCCATACCATCTGAGGAGAAACACACATTTTTAGTGTAAAATGCTACAGATTAATTAGTCTGACAAATCAATTAATCATATTTTATTTTAATATTTAATATATTTTAAAACGATCTACCATGATAGAGTGCTGCTTGACGTCTTTTTTCCCTCTACACTAAGTATTCAAAACCTCCGTCTGACACAAGCCAAAATAACCTGTTAATTTCCAAAAGGTTGGGATTTGGGGAAAAGGATGATGGTGCAGCACATGGCAGGTTCTCCCTTCCAGAATTCTCCCTTAATGATTAAAGTGCTTTGTTTAAAGGAAGAGGGAATCATCTGTATCACAGCACAGGAGTGTAAGAGCAAAGAACTCAAATGACAAAGCGAGTCACTACAAATATAAGCCATTAGAAAGCGAAGCAGGCCGACAGGCGACTGGGGATGTAAACCTTTTGTTTCCTGGGCTGTTTTGCTTACTCTCATCTTCTCAGTCTACATCTTTACTTTTATTCCTGGTAACTGATGTGTTCTCACTAACGAGCTATAAACTCCACCATCACTCGTTTCCAAAGGAAATACAGGCAGTAACAAAGTTAGATCAGACATCTAAAAGTCAGATTTGTGTACATAATGGTTTCTAAACCGAAATGAAACGGAAGTATCGTTTTGTTTTGGGGGTCAGTGGATTAGGTCACCCGGTCGATCCCAGGGTCAGCAGAGTGATGTCACCTTTTGGTGGGGACTGGTTGACACTACTTTCTCGAAAACATAAATAAAATGTACATGTTTTGCGTTATGAAATAATTTGGATTGGAATGAAATCCTTGCAATCCATCATCAGTCAAAGACAGTTAATCCTGGAAGTGTGGACTGATAGGCATTCTGACTGCATAGGGCAGCAGGGCCTGGTGGTTTAGGGGTTAGGGGGATTGGAATGAAATCCTTGCAATCCATCATCAGTCAACGATAGTTAATCCTGAAAGTGTGGACTGATGGGTATTCTGACGGCATAGGGCAGCAGGGCCTGGCGGTTTAGGGGTAAGGGTTAGGGGGATTGGAATGAAATCCTCGCAATTCATCATCAGTCAACGACAGTTAATCCTGGAAGTGTGGACTGATGGGCATTCTGACGGCATAGGGCAGCAGTGCCTGGCGGTTTAGGGGTTATGGTTAGGGGGATTGGAATGAAATCCTTGCAATTCATCATCAGTCAACGACAGTTAATCCTGGAAGTGTGGACTGATGGGCATTCTGACGGCATAGGGCAGCAGGGCCTGGTGGTTTAGGGGTTAGGGTTAGGGGGATTGGAATGAAATCCTTGCAATCCATCATCAGTCAACGATAGTTAATCCTGGAAGTGTGGACTGATGGGCATTCTGACGGCATAGGGCAGCAGTGCCTGGCGGTTTAGGGGTTAGGGTTAGGGGGATTGGAATGAAATCCTTGCAATTCATCATCAGTCAACGACAGTTAATCCTGGAAGTGTGGACTGATGGGCATTCTGACGGCATAGGGCAGCAGTGCCTGGCAGGTTAGGGGAAGGTGGCCGAACCACATTAACAAACAGCCACACTCAGACACACGCTAACTTTCCACAACAGCAGATATGCTCCTCTTATTACACGAAGTGTGGACTGATGGGCATTCTGACTGCATTGGGCAGCAGTGCCTGGCAGTTTAGGGGAAGGAGGCCGAGCGCATTAACTAACAGCCACACTCAGACACACGCTAACTTTCGACAACAGCACATATGCTCCTCTTATTACACGATGTGTCGCCTGCATTGGTTTCCAGACAACTGAATTGTTAAACATGTTTACGTTTATGCCAACTGTTTGACAACCATCTCAGCTGTGAGCCTTAAGATTCAGGAAAAAACAACAGGAACAGCCAGGCACCTTGATGGTTATATCAGAGTCAGCAGGATATTTGATATCACAGTGCTTTGGATGGCCCATCATCGCATTGATTACCCCTTAGTGGATTCAATAGCCCAAAGAGGCATAGTCTAAAGTGCAAATGTGATCACAAATTAATCTTTAAGTTAAAAATCTGATGAGACCTCTATGTCAAGGTGAATTATATTACAAGGATATTTATAGTGTAGCAGCCAATCAGAGCCCATCACCACAGCTGCCATTTGCAATAATCTTGCTGGTGTTACCCTGATTCCATAACGAGTGTCCAGCTCTTACAGCATCCATATCATTTTCGATATAATCAAATTAAGCTGACAGCTGGTTTTGCAGAGAATAATGGATTGAGGCAGAAAAGGTCACCAAAGGAGTCAAGAAAGAAGGTCAGTGTGAACTTCCGTGTCTTTTGTTTTGGTTAAGGGGGCACGCTGGCAGAACATGAGTAACTTACATCAATTTGGTGATTACTATCATTTACTTGGCATTTTATGTTAAACGCAGGGTTTTTACTGCTGGGCAAACACTACAGAAACTAAGGGCATTAAAGTTGCATTTCAGCACACAGACTAAAAAGCTCATTATTTTAGAGCATAAACTGAGTAGGAAATTGAGCACAACACAAGTCCACAGGGAAAGACCCTGTCACTGGGCTTTTGTGCAGAGTAAGAGCTTTCATCATATTCCTCAGGTTTTAATCTAGTGTCAGTCCTGCTCGCCCTGCTCAGCTCTGCAAATAAAGAAGCTTGAATCTTGAATCAACACCACTGTTTTTTATACTCCTGGCAAATACACTTTTGCTGTGTGGCTGTTTTTTTTGGTTATTTTTACTGGGAAAGCCGAAGTCCTGGATCACACCCAAGGGCTCCTTGCTAGGCTTAGAATACTCATCAGATTAATGGCTCTAAGTGTGTTCATTCACTTCAGATGTGTTGCTAAAGCTAAATTAAGTCATCCAGCAGGACACTCTCACTAAAGCACAGTTGGGTTTCTGCTCCCGGGACCTGAACCTGCAGTTGGAAAAGTCCCAGGACCGACTCCTAAGCCTCTGGGCCCCACGCTGATGCTTGGAGGAGCAAGCCGCAGGTAGATCTCAGTCTGCTCATGGTTGCTCATTAGAGGCTGGAGTGACATGTGGCAGCGTGGAGGAACTGAACAAATTAGGGACATACTAGAAGGTCGAGTGATGAAATCACAGCAGGGGCCTTTGCAACGGCCAATCAGCGGTGAGTGGGCGTTACTGGAAGCTTGGAAGCCACATACAGCAGGGATGAGCTTCCTGACAGGGTGACATCAACTTCAAGTTTCCATCTCCTTAGGGTTCCATCATGGGGCATGTGGCATTCTGGGAGTCAGGGTTGCTGATTAACTGCACTTGCACCTTATTCTTTCAGGTGGGTCTAGACGATTGAGTTTTGTTTCTTTACTCATCCCAAGCAGCCATGAAGAAGTAATGTAATCCAAAACCTCATTCCATGTCTCTCCATTCCCAGCAAGCCAATGCGTATCCTGAGACCTGCTGGATTTTAATTTCAGCATCAGCTGAAAGCAGCTCCTTCTCATACTTTTGTTATCAGTCTCTTCCCAGCACCATTTTTCCCCAAATGAGGTTCCCAATCCAGATGACAACGTTGTGGTCTGTCATTACACATCGACAAGACACCTGCTCTGTTGGCCTTACTCACACTGTTTAAAGAATAATGGATAATCCCAAATAAACCCAGACACAAGACTTAAAAAAGAATCAATAAATGGCAGAACTGCTGCAGTTCATAACCATAAATCATGCCAAACAGTTTGACTATGCATGGCGTGATGTGTTTTTGCCCTAAGGGACCGTGTTTTTTTCATACACTACGTCACAGGATCAGATAATCTGTTTTACCAGCCAAGTTCATCTTTGACATCGCTATTGCAGCCTCCCAACCCCACCCTGCTTCACCAACAAGGCTTTTCCCCAGGTGAGCATCCTGACACAGCAGCAGAGAGGTATGAGGCTCAGTATGCATGTGGTTCTCTGTGTAGTTCCCCATGCAATCTCTGCTCTCTC
>JAODUD010000033.1:157530-169861 GCA_026784285.1 Stomatorhinus walkeri
CCCCATGCGGGGCGTCCCCATGCCCAGTGTCCCGCTGTTGACCACAACCCCATGCGGGGCGTCCCCATGCCCAGAATCCCATGCAGGGCATACCACATCCATATGCCTAACACAGATCGGCATTTCATCCCATCACCCCATTCAGTCCCAGCCTCATGCCCTGCACTGCCTGGGATCAGCTCCAGGATTTCTGTGATGACCCTGTGCTGGATAAATCCTCTGGAATGTGAATGGATAATAAACATAGAACAAATTCATGAAGTAATTAAGCCTTCTTCAAAAATTTGTATGCAATAAACAATGAGCCACAATTTAGAATTAGCTGCATGTTGTGAAGCAGAGGAGGGAGATATTAATGTGAACTATGATGTAACAAAGACTGCTTGCCCTTGCTGAGAATTATCAGAACAGCATATATACACATTTCCTTCAGTCTGGTGATATTTATCACGGATGAAGGGAAAGGATTTAGTCGTTCTGTCTTCACTTGCTGGCTCCTGACGTTAAGCTTTCCCCTTGTGCTCCTACGTTAAACATGCGGTGACCATTCTCAGCACTGTCATTTTCAGGACCTGCATCACAGGAGGTCAACCTTGTGTCCTTCACCCAAAAGAGAGATGGAACAGTCAGCATTATTGTGCGAAACATGGAAAATTTCTCAAAGTGACATTGCAGGACCATGCAGCCATTAAATCCTGTTTGCCCAATCAGTGTCACTCCAGTTGGATGCATAACAAGGATTTGGATGTGACCTCTGTATGACCACACGGAAACCAAAACACACCAGGAGTCATGAGAACTGCATCCCTCTCAGTAGGCCGGTTTTCCTCTTTAAATAGAGCTCTCCCTGTTCACATGTATTGATCTGAGTCCCTGGGCTTCAGCTTAATGCACTGCCGCCTTCCGTGTTCCTATACACAGACTGACTGGTATCAGTTACCTTTTAAGTGCCACACTCTGCTTGTCGAGGCATTGAAAATTACATTTGTCCACATGGGCAGTTTGGCTGCTTGTCTGCACCGGGTGCCGGAAAGTGGTCAGATGCTCTTTAACCATCATATAACGTTACAGAGCTATCATACAATCCCTAAAGATGCGTCTAGCAACAGACATTGTGGGTCAGGAGCAGCCTTTGGTGTTTCCTAAACAAAACCCCCCCCAGACCTCATTCTGGTCTATGTATCTGTTTGACACACACTGTGGCGATTTCCGACACTCCCCTTGACACATTCACTAATCTCAAAGTCTTTGTGACCAACGTACCTGCAGTTGTCATTTTAGACGCTTTTGTCATCAATGTCCCGGCTGTCACCTCTTTAATGGCTGCTAATCGGCATCCAGCTGAATATTACTCCCCCCGCACCTGCATTTCTAATTGTGATTCAGTCACTTCAAAGTTCCTTTCACTTGCCTTATTTTATCCACCCACTGTACAGCCTTTGTCCATTTTTCATTATTTCCACATTATGTCATCATGAATCAAACAGGTGTACAACCTTCTGTCCAGCATATTTTTAATGGTTAATCTGAAGCGAAAGCCAGAATTGAGTCAAGCTGCTATAACTCCGGTTTCCATCTGCCAGCCTCTTTGCCAATGTGGGGTCATGGTGGACCCCTGGAAGCTACCCTAGAAAGCACAGGGTAGGAGACACCTTGGACGGGAGGCCAGTTTATGTGGAATAAGCTGTCTGAATAGGACACAATATTACTGACCAGTAACACCCAGAAAACACACCCTCTGCCTCACAGTTAACCAATTACCCACTGCAGACCTTGTGTGTGAAGCATAGTGTTAGTGAACTGCTGTGCCCTCTCTACCACCAAGTGCAGCGATATACTACACAAAGGCAATCATTTCTTTTAAGAAGAATACAAGCTGCAAGGAGAGTCTTTGCTTTAAAATGTCAGAGGTGGTTTAACATTCCCTGTACATCCACAGTGCATGAAATGTAGCAAGAGGGTAAGAGGAACTGCTTAGAATTCTTCTCAAAGCATGTAAATCACCATCCTGGAGCGAAAGAATAGGATTTCCATCCAAAATGCACACAGCTGGCCTCAGACGACAGCATTGTAAATGTCACTAAATTACTATAGGTGTCGAGGCGGAGTTGCGTTGACGATTTCAATGTACTTAATGTGAAAAAAGAGCTTTGCAAAAAAAGCGTGGTGAGATTCCCTCCTACTATCTGCCACACCGAAGAAATCACAGACCAAGATCTTTAAAGACTACATTTAGGGTCAGTGGTTGTTTCCTTGATTAAATTTTCTGTAAGATGGAAACAAAAGAAACATCTTGTGTTTTGTATTTACCTGCGTGAATGAAGGATTCTAATTTGATGACTTTCATCATTCCGAGAAGGTTCTGGTGAGAATAATACTTTTTGGTAAGCCTTTCTGGAAGAAAAATAAAAGTAAAAAAAAAAAAAAAACCTATCTGGTGGCCTGTGATATATGTGATATAAGCCTGTGAGCAGAAGATAGGCATCCACAGATACTCCATTATCTGGCAGCACCTCTCAGTGCCACACGAGCACCTTCAGCAGCAGTGTGGAACCAGGCCGCTGAGCATCAGCATGCCGGCCAAATGCACAGCATACTACATAATGCTGCACCCTCGACATGCCGCAGGTGAGATTAGCCATGCCTTAGCATGACTCTGCTCCCGCTACACTGGCAAACGTGAAATTCTCATTTCTCTCTCTCACTGTCACTTTTAAAAGCAGCTTTTGAGCTCAGAAGCAGGTACCCTCAGGTGACAGAGGAGGATTTCACAAAGACATCCTGATTTTTTCTCTCATTAAAGGCAGGCTGTCTAAATTTACAAACTAAGGCATATAAACCACATTGCTGACTCATCAGACTTTCATATTAGAACATTTATATCTTTTTTAAATAAATATTTATGCACCATATGCTGCTGGTTTAGTCAAAGTTCTGTTTGGCTTAATAAAATCATTACTACCGAACTTCAGGGTATCTTAGCATGCAAACATAGAATAACGGCGGCAGTCAAAGGTCTTTCCTGTTATGATAGCCTCCCACCCTGAAGCATCCTCCTTCATATTGCATCCTCCTTCATCCTGCTCACACAAGGCTTTCATGTACTTTACATCATTGCACATTTCCTAAGGACCACTGCTAGTAATAGTATGGTGACACCTTACATACCCTACAGTGAAATGATAGTCCTATCATCATCTTCCTCCTTTCCAAGGACGTTACTCATACCTGTCTCTGCTTGTACTGAATGACAAGACCTTCACAACAGCATAGAATCTGCATCCCATGTTCAGTCTCATTACACAGATGGTCACATGTGCCCCTGTAGCCGCACTGCTTTCTCCGTCCCTGCTCAGCAGGGCGCGGATGATCATAGATAACCTGACACCTATACCCAAAAACAGAATACAGCAATTGTTTTTTTTTTGGTGTCTCAGAGACTTATGGAGAAATCCTGTGTGAGTCAGGTCTCTGTCACAAATGCTCATTCATGCCCATCTTCAGAGCTGTAACTTGGAGGAAACCTTTGCTGTCAGGAGATCATCATTTTGGTGATATATTCCATTTATTTTATAGTGCATACTTCCCAACATAGTTGCCCCAAAGCGATTCACAAGAAAAAAAATAAAAATCAAACTTAGTGACACAGAAGAGCTTAAGGTAACAGGACTATAAATGGGAGGTGAATAAAAACCATAAGAGGAGGAGGACAAAATCTCTGGTCCAAGGTTAACTGGCCCCCTTACCAGGAAACCCAGTCAGAAGATGGAGGGATCAATCAAACCTTTACAACACCAGGCAGCCAAAACCCACATACAATTTAATTCATACCTACGAACAGAATCACACATATAAATAGCAGAATGGCAAATGCCACAGGTGTCTCATCTGATAAGGATTCAAGAGAATTAAGCTTCATTACAAATGACTGTGAGCTTTATTTCTGCTCTTAAATATATTTCACTTTTCAACTTTTACTGCCTTTCACGGCTCCACACATCAGAGAGGGACTCCACGTTCAAAAGGCGCATTATCGAGCTTGAACATAAAGCGCTAACTGGGACATTTGGGTAATTAATCCTGAAGGGTTTCCTAACCCTCCCTAAACAGACAAGAGCCTCTAATCCCTGATGTGGGCAGCTTTCACAAACGAGTTTGATTACTGCCGCCCGTGCAGGTCAAACCGCTGCATTGCTGTGAACTTCTCGATTAGGTCTTTATTTTAGTAGTCCCTGACAACACTTAAGAGCTAGTAGTACCAGGACCTCTGCGCATCAGGCCACGGGCCGCTCTTTCAGCTGGCAACCAATGGGTACAGGAACTCCTTTTGGGAAGCAATGCGGTGGGGCCCTGGCAGCCCGGGGTCCTAGTGTGGAAGGCCGTCCTTGCAGAATCCTGTTCTGTTTGCACTCTACCCTTACACTCGATACACTGGTATTCTGCTTTTGCAAAGAAAAAACTGAAAAGCCACATTAAGTGGAAAGAGGGTTAAAATGTTAAGGAATCATTTGAAGCCGTTACTTCGATAGTCCTGAAGAGTTAACACTGAGTTAAGAAGAGTTAATGCTTTTCACGGAGATGGACAGTAATATTTCTGATTTTATGTATTCTTCTCCTGTAGATCATTGCAAATAATGTTGCTGGCCAAAAACCTACCAAGATAAACCATTTTTTGCCATCTGTGCCCCCCTCTGCATTCATCACCATGGGGGGGTGCAGGTGCCCTTTGGACACTGCTGCCCAGGGAATATCCTGCCAACATCAGGCCAACAGATTGGTATTGAAAATAGATGGGAAGAGAACGACAAACTTCACAGGATGAGATGCTTCCAACCTCGACCCCTTCATGTCTGGGACCCCCACTGGGCTGCCTTTTACCACGTGGGCTGAGCAGCTTGTTTCTTCCCCGGAAAACATAAATGTTGCCTCCCCTGGTCATCTAGGTGTGAGCTAGCCCAGGCTGCATCTAATTAACAAAATAATGAAGCTCATTTGCATTACTCTGTCTAGTACTCTGTCTGCACAGTACAAGTCTGTGCAACTTTACCCACAATCCATTTCACCCACTTAGCAGAAATCAAGGAGAGAATTATAATTTCATAGACAAGTAAATTATACAGCATCACTTTGCTACTTTGCAATCCATTGGCAGGAGAATGCAGGGATTAAATCTTTCAGAGCCTGGCTCTTTCTGTTCAGGAGATAATCAGTTATGACAGTCTGTTTATCAGGTGACACGAGGGGACAGACTGGGAAGAGAGCAGTAAAGTGTGACAGTGACAGAGAGGGGCTCCGAGACTGCAGTCTCTGCCATCACACCCACCTAAACTGGAAGGGAACAGCCTCATTGTTCCACCCAGAAGGGTCAAATTGGCCCCGAAAGCTGTGGACTTTATCACTGTATCTTACGTGCAAACAGAGAAATCAAAGCATCACTGAGAGAAAAAGCCACCTTTTTCTTTCTTTCATTTTTTTAACAGAGCAAATCAGCGAAGCGATGAAAAATGTCTGCTTCAGATCTTGTGGAGATTGGGAAATGAGAAAATGGAGAGAGTTATTTCTGCAGAACCAGTGAAAGACTGTGTGTTAACTTCAGACCACAGATTTAACGGTAATCGGTTTCACTGGGATGAGGTTCCCAGGATGGGGCAGAGTCCTATAGTAAACGCCCACCCCGCCTGAGCAATGTCCCCTGCGGAAGGTCACCATGCACATGGGTTACAGCAATTCAGGATAGGCGTTGCTCTCCCTAATAAGGGCAGATGGGCACATTCTATCCATGTCACTGTTTCTCCATTTAATAGGATTGAATCAAAGTGTTTCTCTCTCAGCTGTGACAGGAGTTGGCCAGTGTTAGCAAGGTGCGGCGGCCATTTTAGCCCACAGCTCAGCCAGGTGGACATGGGAAAGGCGATATTTCCATTTTTTAATCTCCTGCTAGCCTATTGTTGTTACGGCAGATAAGCAGTAATAGGGTCTTCGGTATAATTCAAGGGAGTGTTCAGCCAACATCTTCGTTTAATTACGGTAAGTGGAAAGCTTTCCCTTTCATCCAAGTAAAAAAACACCGAACAACTATTAAAGCAACTGAAAGCAAAGCGGGACGAAGATTTACTTTTATCTACGTGTGTTTTCAGTATTATTCTTTTTGTATTTATTTCACATTACAATGAATATTTAAGAAAAGTAACATTTTGCCATTTGTTAAACATTTTCGTGGGGCTTCAGTTTACCCTGATGTTGGCACAGCATTAAGTGGCGTTTGAAAATGCAGGACTGGCCCTCCCCACAGTGAACCCGGGCAGCGAGTGTCCGGTCGGGACACTGGGGTCCTACCGTCCATGCTTTGCTGTCCCTGGTGTCTCCTACCTCTGAAATCTCCATCACAAACCAAGCGAGATAATTAGAGTAAATCAACAGCTGTTTCCGCATCTCTGGATTGCAGAGGGTAAATTAACAGGGAGAGAGAGAGATTTCAAAGCTGCCGTACCTTCTGTCTGGGTTGTGCCATCTCCTCCTTTCGGATGATTCTCAAAGAAGCTCCTTTATGATAACTTCACAACACTGCAAGCAATTTACTCATCAAACACAAGAGATGACCAGAAAATATCATCATTTTATTACTAAACAGCCTACTAAAACATTCTAAGGACATCTCAGCAAAAAAGTAGTGAAATGCCCATCAGAAATTTGTTTTTATCACCAAAGGGAAGGGAACAAGTGTCAGCTACCAGCTTGGTCACTGTGTTACACACCACTGGATCTGGAGCAGAAATTCTGGCACAGGTGTGTGTGGGGAGGGGGGGGGGGACTGGGGCATATTTAAAAAGGTCATATTTGGAAAATGTGAAACTTCTCACGTGAACTCTCAGTCACATGATACAAAACAACCAATCACTCGTGTTCCCTGTTGATCTATACCAGGGATGGGGAACCTGATCCATAGAGGGCCGCTGTGGGAGCAGGTTTTTGGGATGGTTTATCAGCCAATCACAGTGGGTCCTCAGGACTGGAGTTGAGAAACAGTTTTATTATTGATTGATTGAGAGATCATCCCAGAAACTTGCACCCACAGCGGCCCTACATAGAACATGTTCCCCACCTCTGATCTACACCTGAAATATCCACACTGTATTGTATATTGTATCACAGCTTCCTTTCTGTAACAGTAACATATGACACCACAAATAATCAAGCATTCCCCCCAGCCTCAGAGGAAACGCGACCTAAGACGGCTTGGTCAATAGTTGCGTGGAGAACTCATACAGATCCTTGTTTATCTTCTTCAAGGTCTTCACCTCCTCCTCCAGTTCCGAGACGCGCACCTTGGTGTTCTCGCCATCACCGAACACACTCTGCACGGCAGGAGACAGAAGAGGAGTGCTATCAGGTCCAGGACGTGAAGCCAGGGACGTTTCATAGGGACGTCAGAACTACGCACTTTATGGCAAAGCTCTAATATAAAGCAGTGCCCTCTGAATCCATCATCTATATCGGGAAGCAGGATGTCAGTGTACCATATTTACTGCAACAAGCATGCAACAAACATTACGGGGACATGATTATTATTAGGAATGACATGCCGCTTGATTACTGGGGAAAGCATAAGTGCTGGGAAATGAGGTTAGGACTTAAATTTTAGCTGTGTGCCCAAAACACCTAAATCGCAAACCATATTCAGATAGCACCACTTGGCATAAATATTTTAAAAAGTGCAATTTGGGCCTTCACGTGGAATCTTGGCAAGGTCATGAGATCCCATTCTAAGACAGCCCTAATCTTCAGGGAGACAGATAGTCTTATTGTAGGGATTTCGACAGAGCAGGAACCGCAGGATGACAGCGATGCACATTTCCCACAGATTACTGCGAAGAATCATCTCCACACGTTATTTATTTTCTTACCCATTGCAAATGGGTACATAAGGTTTCTGGAGAGACAGACCGCTTTTTTCCTGAATGCGAGTAAAATCCATTTAGCGGTGTGTCAAATTCTGCCTATAGTGTCAGGTTCACAAGCCCGCTGTCAGCGGCCTGTTAGGGTGATGCCGGTGACCCAGGCCATCTCCACAGCTAATCCAGCCTCCATCCAGCAAGCGGACAGCCATAATGTGGAAGAGGGAACGGCTGACGCGAGCCTCAGCCCTACTGATGGCTCCCACGCCAGGAGCCAGCAAATCGCCTTGGAAATGCAGGAGTTGGTCATGTACAAATTCATTTTCCCCCGTGTGCCAATATGGGAGATAAATTCAGGAATTTCAACGAAACGCCACGGTTTGCTCCTATTCAGCCCAGCTGCCTCAAAGTGTGGACAGAAAATTCTGGTCTCAACCAACTTTAATTTTAAAAGGACAGTTTTCCTGCCTTCCTAATGCTTGGAAAAGAGCATGTGACACTTTCAGCCAATCAGAAGGGGAATGAAAATGAACCACAGCCAATGGAACAGCCCTGCTTGGCAATTGGTATTACGCTACACAGCTGCTAGCTGAGAAATTACTTGGCTCATTTTAAATGAATAAAAGCAGTGAGGATACCCAAGAAATGCAGATATGAGCCAAAGTCAAAGCGTTTTATGTTCCATGCGCTTAGGTTCAGCAAAAACATCACTAACCCTAATCCTAACCCTAAGCACTCGACACACCAACGCTGAGGTCTGACAAACGAGTCACACAGACAAAGGCATCAGAGGTTTAATATCATGGGGGGGGGGGGCTGTCCAAAGTGCATACTAACAAGCTACAGCCCCCAACTCAACAATAAGAATTACAGAGCAGTGAACATGATGCACACCTTCACTGAACACCAGCAAAGGCCACATGAAAAGACAGAGTTACTACGCAGGACTGAGCAGACAAGATCACAGCGGCCCATGAAACACCGCAGCTCAAAAGGAGGCTTCATACCAGTGCAGCCATTACACACATACACGACAGGTTAGGACCCGCATCCATGGCTCATACACAAAGCAGCCTCCGAAAGCATCCGCACGAGAATACAGCACAACTTTCGATTTCTTTAGCTGACAGACCCCCCAGTGGGGGTCATGAGGCTCCAGAGAAGCCACTCAACATAGTGCTTCCCTAATTTAATGACAGTGATGATCCTCCGAAAGGTTTTACATGAACCGACCTCAGTAATGGCCTAAAATATCAGTGACCGTGACAGACAAGCAACACCACAACACAAAAACTTCTCTGCTGTAACAGAGGATACTGAGAAAACTGAACTTTAAAGTAATTAAAAATAGCAGTGTGACAATACTGTCCAAAGCGGTACTGGCTGCACTGCAATTCTCAGGGGCAGCTACGCCTCATGTCAGCGGCCACTGCCGCTGCCTGTCATCCTTCACTCGCCTCGCTGTCGACTCCCTGTATTGTTCATTTTGTTCAAGTAGCTTTTGGAAGAACAGGACTGAGCTTGCTGCAGTGCATCCCTCCAGAGGGGCTAACCCTAACCCTCCAGAGGGGCTAACCCTAACCCTCCAGAGGGGCTAACCCTAACCCTCCAGAGGGGTTAACCCTAACCCTCCAGAGGGGCTAACCCTAACCCTCCAGAGGGGTTAACTCTAACCCTCCAGAGGGGTTAACCCTAACCCTCCAGAGGGGCTCCTGAACATGCCCCTCCTCAGCTTTGCCAACAAGTAGTGCCCAGATCTCTGACCTCTGCCTGAAGGTCTTGCCATCTACCCAGAAGCCCATTAAATGTCTGTCCCAGCCGACAGTGACACTGCTAGAGCTTCCTCACGTAACATTGTGTGATATCTCATCCAAAATACTTGGGATGTAATGAGTGGCAGGGCAGATTCTGTTCGCAGTTCCGGGCCGGTCCCCCCTCCCGCCAGCCCTTAGTTGGACTCACCTTGTCCGTGACGACACACATCAGGGAATAGAGCTTTTCTGCTTTCTCCAAGTAGGTCTCGTCTGAAACCTACAGTTACACAAGAGGGGGAGAAAAAGAGCAATTAATGTCATTGGTCCCAGGGTAGATTTGGACCTCTGGAGGGATTTCAGGGGTCAGATGGGGCATTCAGCAGGGTGACCAGCTCCCACAGCAAGTCTATCACCATTTGCAGCTGATCAACGAGGCGGCAGTAACAGGGGTACCATGTGTGGGGCTGATCTACAGGGCCTTCATAGGGGATCCTGTGTGTTTACGGGCCGGTGTGGGCGGCAATAACAGGGACAGCATCTATGTTCATGGGGAGGCCAGCCTGACATTTAGAGTATGGGTGCTGCTGCTCACGGCCTAAAACCTGTGGCACAGGGAGTCACCTCTGAGAATATCGGCAGCGTTTGCAGACTCTGCACCCTGGGCTGGATCAATGTGAGCTGAGCAGTGGCTGACAGACTGAGGCTGTCCCAGTTACAAATCAGCCACGTCCCACATCAGGCCGCATTTTCTAAATGACAGGAACATGCACGACGTGAAAGCCCGCCTGTTGGAAGGCTGTGGATGTCATGGTGCATGAGCCTGCTGTCCTCCCCACTCCACCTCCAGCCCAAAGCGGGGCACAGGCAGGCAAGTGTTCAGTGGCTCCCTGCCGGAGCAGTGTGCCTGCTGCTTCTTCCTGCTGCCTTAATGAAACGGGCAGATTTTGCCAACAGAGGACTTGGCATCATGGGTTAAGAGAGCATGCACCGCTGCCATGCTGATGTTATTCTTAAGAAAAATATCAATTTGGCATGAAAGGACCCTCCCCAGGGTCCATGCTGCTACAGATACCCTACATCACAGAAAGAATATTCATTACAGCCATCAGCATTGTGAGAGATCTCCTCGGTTTATGATATTTTTGTAGATGAGTGGCCCCCCTGCTGGTGAGGAGGAGATAGAGCAGGCAGGACAGGCGGGATCACGGAGCAGGTGGCAGACTGTTAAAACACTGCAAATCAACATTTAATTTAAAGCCCTGTAATTGATTCTGACTCCAGAGGATCTGTAGACAGACTCCAGACAGCAATGATGCGGGGGACATATTTCAGCGTGTGAAATGGGCAAATAAAACAGACAAATAAAATGAACAACCACATGCAAGGTCTCTGCTGACGGTATGTGAGAGTTCTGGCATTAAAAACGCAATTTGGGGAAAACAGGCTCTTCCCAGTAATTCCTAGTTAATTACATCATCCAGTCTGCCACTATGAAAAATCCTGTGGCCTGCTGTAGTGAGCATGATTATGTAGTTTTTAATCAGCACACCCCTCCCCCGTGCGGCCCTGACCTGTGGACTGGGCTGAAGACGCAGGCACATGCCACCGCTCTCGGAGCCCTCGGCCTGCTCGGAGGGGTTCAGGTGTCGGCTGAATCGCGGCAGGGCCACACCGGGGCGGCTGTCCGGCAGGAACATGTTGGCGGGGGCCGGCACGATGAAGGCGTTGGTGACGGGTCCTAGAGGAGGGTCAGGGATAGGGATAGTTACCAGGCCCTCAGGGACGCTGGGTGTATAGAGGAGGCACTAGACTTGCATCCAGTGTATGGCAGCGGTAGCGTCCTACTAAGGGCCAGTTTATACTCCAGGCTCACAACGCGACAGTGTACGCGTCATGGCCGCCACACATATTCTGCATTAATTCCACATGTCATTTGTGAACCAATGCGTGGAATTAATGCTATGGCGCATGATATGCAGTACCACTAAAAATCTTGGGAGCAGTACGGTCACCTTTTGTCTCAGGACTGTTTATATACGGCAGTCATATGGAGGACAAAATGTGACAATCATAAATAAATAAATAGAAACATACATTTTCCCATTCCAAAGATTTACAGAAAAATATATTTTAATTATTTTATTAAATTTATAATTTTTAAAAAATTTTTTTATTCATCCATAGGTAAATGTGGCGGGCAGCCCTAACTCTAACCCTTTTTCTATAACACTACTGCTCATTGTTGATCTGCGCTCCATTGCCTTGGCCTTGCTTGGATGATAATAAATGCTAGCTAGCGTTCATGTTAGTAATGCTATCAGATCTATATCATACATATGTATGGGTTCCCATTTGTATCAAAAATGTCCATGTCAACTGAACATGTAACAAAACATTTGTCTGTCTCTATTCAACAGTATAGAGAATGCTGCAGCAGAACTACAGAATCAGCTACAGAGGCAGCGAGTCAAACATTTCATGCTGCAACCTCATACAACCAAGTAAGACAAGAAACTATCAAACCGCCCAACACTGTTCTCTCGCACTGCCCTCTGCTAGACAGAACTTTTAGTCCTTCAGAGTGCAAGAATGAGTGGCAACAACTTTGCATAATAAAGGTCTAAACACATGAAAAATGTGGAAGAACTACTGGGTATGGCAGCGTTAGCATTCAGCTAACAC
>JAODUD010000033.1:224437-236327 GCA_026784285.1 Stomatorhinus walkeri
AGGGATAACCACACCAGCAGTGCAGGAAGGGTGCGGACACAGGGATAACCACACCAGCAGTGCAGGAAGGGTGCGGATACAGGGATAACCACACCAGCAGTAAACAGCACAGGCTTCGCTCTCCTTACATCTGTGTGATTTGGTCACAAAGACCATGTAACAGAAGACATCAACCAGCTAACTGAAGTTTCACACACAACTTCATCCATCTTTTAATGAAATGTCTTTCACTTCTTTCCAAAGAAACATGATGTTGCCATTTCAGTTTCCACCCCCATCGATTTTGCACCATTAAGACTTTCCTGAAAAGGCTCACATTATTGCTGGGGGCGATTTGCTCCGCACCCAGTGTTCTAGCACCGTGTACAGCATGACAACTAGTGACATAAGGACATCCAGTTTACTGACCTATACAAGCTATTAAACCATGATAATCTTTACCTGTTAACTGCTCTGCACTAAGATAAGCAGGTGCTGGAATACAAACAGCCAGGAGCGTGGCCCTGCACCCACATGGGGTGTGATGGGAAACGAATGCAGACAGGCACACAACACCAGCATTGCTACTGAAACCAGTGCAACATCTAAAAGCTTCCACAAAAAAAAAAGTCTTTCTGCCTTTGCAAAAAAAACAGCTCAATGTCATTTCTAGCAGAGTAGACAAGCTGCTCCGACATCCTGGCAGGCGTTAGCGGCTACAGCACTGCCAAGGAAAATAAAGGAAAGGAAAAACGGACGAGCCACGGCAGTAACACATTCTGTGCAGCTACCTGCAGGCAGGAGAAAGGGCTCCAGGCTGTCTGAAGAGCGGCTTTGCGGGCCCGTCCTGTCTGTCCCGGAGCACAGGCGGGTGAGATCCAGGTACAGGCGCGTCGGTGTGGACAGAGATAAAGCACCAGCAGCCGCTGAAAATCCTCACGTTTACCACAGCTGAAAACTGACACTCCACTCCAAAGCATTTGCTCTTTGCTTTACTTCCAAAACACTGAGTAACACTGCCACCTACTGGCAAGATGAGAAAGGGGCGCCTTGCCATTTTTGGCAAAACATAATTAAAATACATTAACATTCTGTGCAAACAGCAATTAACTGTGTGAAGATTATAATTGAACATAAATTGTTATGTAAATGTTAATGCAAGGACCAAAAACTCAAACCAAAAGCAACCACAAAGGTTCCTAATTTAACTTCAAATTCATCCACCAATTTTCATTAACTTTCAATTTTCAGCCACCAAACTTTCATTTTCATTGAGTCCAGTGACAGATGACAGTCCATACCAGGTCACACTTATCCATGCAAATCACACACACAACAGACAGTTTAGGTACGTCAATTAACCTAAGCGCATGTCACTTAACTATGGAAGGACACCCATTTTAACATGGCACAACATTGAAACATACAGACCCAGATGCAGGAATCAAACCCACAACCTTGAAGACATGAGGCTGCAGGGCAGTGCCCTGAGCCAGACTAGCACTGCTGAGACCATTTACTGTCTCATTAACATTAATCAGGACGGATCGCCTGCATCCTTAAGCATTTCTGAGGTTTCTGCAAACACAAGACCAGAGACCTGTCCTACGAAGCGGGTTACTGGCTTATCGGGTTAACTTGTTGGATTAATGTACCACAGTTTAAATGGACTTCGTATTCGTTCACTTACATTTTGCCCAGACTACCTTAAATCCGACAAGTTACCCAGATAAGCCGGTAACCTCGCTTCGTAGTACAGGCCCCTGGACTGTATCTAACAGCTCATATCCCTGGGACCGAATGTGCTGCTGGTTTGTGACTGGAGGCAGATTGTTTCTGAGGTCACTGAGGCACCATGACACCTTCTTCTCACACTATACATTATATATATATCCATCCATCCATCAATCTAGCAAATGCTTATGCTGGTCAGGGAATAAGGCGGTGTAAGGAAATGGGGATACAGACAGGGCCACCAATTATTTGAATTAGGTGGTTTCTTTATGAAATACAACAACACACAGTGATGTTGTTACACAGCTTGCTTACTTTGTGACGCTCCACACCAGAGCCAGGTTGTCTTTGCCCCCAGAGATAAAGTGGCTGCTGTCATCGGTGAAGCGGAGGCAGGTCAAGTCCTGGTAATGCCGGTTCAAGATGGCCAGCAAGTTGCCCGTGGAAATCTGAAAAGCGCACAGAACAATGCAGGACTGGCGCCAAAACCCACTGAACACTACAGGTGACGCCTGAGGACAAAACTGAACACTACAGGTGACGCCTGAGGACTAATGGACTACTCCATTTTGAGACTTCGCACTGCCCAGACCTCCTTTAACATTGGAAGCTACTGGTGTTTCACAGCCAAGCAAACCAGCGTAAAATAGCCTAACAGAAGAAGCAAATGGCCCAGAGGCACAAACCTACATCTCCCATGTCTCCCCCCCCCCCCACTAGAGTGACAGACAAACTGTGAGCAGATGAGACAACAAAATTTAAAGGCGAGCCTTAGCAAAAGAGGGAAACGCTAAATGTCTTAAATATCGCCGGCGCGATACCCCCTCCCCCCGATTAGCGAATTTTACCGACAGCATTCCCTCCCCCACCCTGATCACTAAGTTCTATCACTGGCACCCCGTGCATAGATTAGCATGTTTCCGGGGTTCCATCGTTTTTAATCACCTCTTGGTTCTCTTATGGCTCCTTAAAATAGTTTAATGGCCGACGTAGTGGGTCCCCTACCCAAGTCAGCCTAGAGACCCCAGAGGAATTAGCTCACCCCCGGCAACGGCATGCATCAATATAATGTTCTGTTTCTGATACAGATGGAACAGGAATTCTTCATTGAGCCTACCTCCCATACATAAATGGCTTCAGCAATCCCCGCCAACAGGTACAGACCATTGGGTGAAGCAGTCAGGCAAGTCACAATGCCAGGACACACAATTTTTTGCTGTAGTTGGTCCTGTGAAAAAAATAGAAAGCTTTGTTTACAGTTTATACAGCAACACCTTCAGAAGGAGTAATTAGTTGTAAGCTGTATATAAAATATTTTAGAATATGTAACATCTAAGGCATGGTTTAGCTCAGGGATGACCAATCTTATCTGCAAAGGGTCAGTGTGTATGCAGGTTTTTGGGATAACCTGTAAGCAAGCTGTTCAGGCCCAGGTGTGAGGACTCTTCAGGAAATCAGTCCTCTGGTTAGTAATCTAATTAGGGAGTTGCAGTGAAAACCCACATACACACCGGGCCTTTACGGATAAGATTGGCCACCCCTGGTTTAGCACATAGACATGCTTGCTAAGACTATACATTAAATGTGTAAAAGCGGTGTAAAATACAGTATTGTGCAATAGTTTTAGGTAGCTTAAGAAAATGTTTATAGCTATTTATTTTGGTAGTACATTTGCTCAGAAATAAACAATTTTACATTATACCATATGCAAATTAACAGTACCACAATAAAAATGAACAAGAATCGCTTATGTTCTCCACAAAGGGACTGATAACTTGTTGGTTGGCTAGATAATCTCAATTTTAGTTCCAAAACCTCTCCTTAGGGGCACCTCGGGCATTGTATGTGTTTGAGCTGGCAGAGAAATTTAACAATTAATTAATTAGCATGATTTATTAAATAACTCAGTAGGGTATTGATTAGCCAAACAAGGTGGGGTAGCGGTCGAGTCAAAAAATACAAGGGCGTACTGGACGGTTACTGCAAATACTGTGGCAAATACTTTGAGATAATTTGAAATGGCTAAGATGACACAATGTGACAGGCATAATGTCATAGTTTTACACCAACAGAATTTAAATAATTTTCTGTGACTGCTTAAGACTTTAACACAATACTGTACATCTCAGTTTTTAACTGGACTAGCTACGAAATGTGTGAAACTGTCTGCACCGAGGACCAACGAGATCACTGTGCCAGAGTTGCAATTTGAAAATTTACATTCAAAATATAGGTGAAGCCGGTACTTTTCATATGTAAAGCTTGACCGAAAGAAAATTTTCCTGTGCAACACAAAATATGCCGTTATTTCACAGACATTTCTCAACAAAAAAGGATTACGGACAACGAGAAAAAAGCGAACAACGGACTAAAGACATTAATTTGGTTCAATAAAAAACGAAGAAAAAAGAAACATGTGTTACTGAGCTAGCTCCGTTCCTAGATATTTTACCAGGTAGCAGGTTATGCATTTTAATTTCTGGTGGGGAAACTGCATTAATGAGAAGAGACTGCATGCACGTAGTTCCCCATTCAAGGTATACTGAGTTAAGTACCTTTCTTTGTATCTCCCACACGTTAATAATATTCTTGCCAAGCTGGGCTCCCAGAATAAATTCACCGTTGAGGAGGGTCAAGGACCGGTGCGAGGAGTTACCACCCCTATAAGACAAAAGGTTGGTGCCAGAGTGCAACTCAAACACCGCACAGTTCCACAGCTGGCCGGCAGAATCGGCACACACCACGACCTCCATGGGCGCCGCCATCTTGGCTTCGACTTCGAGCGGGGAAGACGCGCACGGTGACGTCACCAGCCCGACTGCCGCGATGCGTTCTGGGTCACCAAGTCCCCTTTGAACATCCAGCGCGGTAGCATCTGCTGTGTGTAATAACTGATACAAAAGAAAAAGTATATTCATATATTAGCTAATAAGATATTGATGCAAATTGCATAAAATAAAACAATGCGCTGGTTAGGGTTCAGAAAACAACTGCTTCTGTCTGGCTGACAGAAACCTACCTCGTGTTTGACATTTTTATTTCTCGGAACGAATCCAGACTTATTGAAGCAGGAATATTTTTCCATAAAATGGCACGCCGATACCTAAATTAATGGGTGATATAACCTTACTTTATGTTGAAATTAGCTATCACAAACAAAAGCCTTAGTAATTATTAGTTGCACCTACGGAGAGAAAGCGGGGATTTTTATGGGTGAACCTTTTGCCTACTTCACACTTACCGTAATGCACACCCTCTCTAGTGGTCACTTCATCTTTTGGATAGTTCTGGCAGTGTGTTCTTCAATAGGCCAGCTAATGCAGTGCACATTTATCTCTCAGCAGAATATAAATATGGCCCTGGACATAAACTCTACTTGATTTACGTCAGCGTAGCATTACTGAACCGCATTTATTCTCAAAAACAACTCTGTATATAACTGGGAAGCTATAGCTCTGTAAGGTGTATCTTAAAATAAGCCCTTTGTTTATGTAGTACAGCTGATTTGCACATTGGGATGAGTGGATCTACACTTGTTATAATGATTCAAAGATTAAAATTAATTATTTTTAAGCAGTTACCCCGATAAAGATATTCGCAGATATGTTGTGCAGTTACTTTAGGGCTTGTTTTGTCAAGGGGTGCCTATAGACATTCTGCCACGATTTATGGCAGTAGTGATTAATAGAACAGGCCTTCTGCATGCAGATGCCTGGGCTGCAGCCCCTAGAGCAAGGTTCTGTCTGCAAATAATTCAGCCGTATAATTTGGCTGAATGACAAACGACTTTCCGTTAAAGTAGCAATTAACTATTACCTTCATTAGAAGTAGTGAATCACTCCCAAGTGGTTCAACTTCAATGACAAAAAAATCTTTAAAAACTTATAGTGTAAGAATATTTTATTGTTTCTTATATACATGCATGGTTTGTCAATGGCAAATTATAGATTATACCCAGGAGACAAGTAAAGGCAATTAGTAAAATCAGGCACTTGATAAGTTCTTAAATTCCAACTTAAAAACATTTAATCATCCACCGTCACACTGCTTTCAGACTCTTGGAGTCATATACACAGAATTAATAAAACATAAAATTACTTGATTCTTTCCGGATTCAGTAACATGATTACCTTTACAACTGACATGTTATGTACATCTGTAAATGGGCAAAAACCTGCAGAAAAACAGGAAAAACAATGACCTGTGGATATCTGAAATGAATCCATGTTCACCTTATTAAACTGAAGGTAAATTGGCACATAGCTCAATGCTATGTTCTCAAATATACAAAGGGAGGAACTAAAGTCCAGACATTCACAGCTGATTCAGCAGCTTTGCAAATCAGGCTTTTAATAATGTCCTTTCCAGTGTGCCTAGTTTAATCACTGGCTTTAAAACCAAGCACTGCACGTAATGTTGGCCTATAGTACATATTAAGTGCTTTGTGTAGATTGAAAGCACAGGACTGTGCAACTGAGCGTCTCCGGGCCCTCACACATATTCCTTGACAGACAGTTTACCCATAATCAAACCATATGAACTGGTTAAAGAATGTGTAAAGCCTTGGGAACACACATACACACACATTTTATATATATCTAGCTTATGATTTGTGGTTAATGACTATGCTTCAAACCAAAAGCTTTCTACACATTCAAAATAAATCAACAAATTCTTACAGCAAATCCTGTATCAAAAAAAAATTACACAGAATAAATTTATTGTTGAGCATTCCAAAAGAAAGCAACATTATGGTTCCTGTTTAGCGTTATTCTGAGAAGTCCCACTGAATAACCGCAAAAACTGAAAGCAGTCCTTTCCTCTCCATCCTCGTCACAAAGGGCACTGAGTGACCGACTGCGTTGTCAGTCCTTTCCTCTCCATCCTCGTCACAAAGGGCACTGAGTGACCGACTGCGTTGTCAGTCCATTCCTCTCCATCCTCGTCACAAAGGGCACTGAGTGACCGACTGCGTTGTCAGTCCTTTCCTCTCCATCCTCGTCACGCAAGGCACTGAGTGACTGACTGTTGTCATTTGCTCTTCTATGTCCCTGTCAAAAGCTTCTCTTTCTCTGAAAGAACAGCAGACAGAATATTTACATCTCATTAACATCTTTCACCTAATGAATTAGAAAATGCATTTATGTTTATCGAAATCAAGTTAACTGAGTGAACTTATGTTAACTGAAATATGTTAAGTGAAATCAAGTAGCTTTGCGTAGAAATCCTCACACATACAGCAGGACACACAAAGTCTAACCTTTCACTCAGAGAAGGTCCCTTTAGGTACTTGTCTTCCGCTTTCTCCAGGGATATCTTGAAAACTCCTGCGATCGCATGGACCACAGCCTGCAGCAGAGGGTGACAAACCAACACAATCATGCAAACAGCTGCTTATGCATATATCCACATGTATAAAGGGTTAGGCTTAGAGAAAAACCAATTAAATCACAGAATGGAAGTATAGACATCAATTTCAAATTACAGGACATGAACCTGCGACTAAGATGGCTTGTATCTGTCTATGGAGGGTGCCACTAATGCACATGCGAGAAATCCATCCATCCATCCATCATCTGCAGCCACGTATCTAATGCCTGGAGACAATCCCAGGAGGCACAGATTATAAGGCAGAGTTCTCTGGCAGGATGCCCAATGCTCAGGCCAGTTTAGAGGTGCCAGTCCATCCACTGGACTGGGCAAAACTCACACAAACATGCCAGATTCACACACACAGACACCCCCCAGTGACCAATCACCACCAAAACTGTGGACGCCTCGTCAGAAGAAGGTTCCAGTACAATAACCAGATACCATGAAGCAGCTGCAGGTTCTGCTACATCCTAAGCAGCACATTTCATTCTCATGCTAACCTCTGGGAAGAGGACATCTAGGATCAACCGCACACCGTCCACCTTCGCAAGACAGGGAGCAGTCTGGGATGCATTTTTGTACACATCTTGCAGGTATCTGTAGACCTGGTCAACCTGGTCCTCATCCTCCAAGTAGGTCTTGTATAGGTCCACGGTTCTGCTCGTTTTCAGCAGGGCCTTCAGCCACTTTGATGTTGTCTGACCACTGATGATGGCCTAAGAGGGACCATGTGTTACCATCAGTAGATGCATTTCCTGCAAAAGCAGCCCTTCCCTGCTCTGCACCATCTGACCAACCTGAAGGTGTTTCTCCACAGCACGCTTTTCCACGATGAACTGCACCAGCTTCTCATTGGCTAGGTTCCGTGCTGCCTTGGAGCGGTCAGGCAGGAGTTTCTTGAAAAGGTGATCACTTTGGAGAACCAGGGTGCCGTCCTCACTCTCATTGTCCACCAGGTCGCCTTGTTCTTCCATGATCTGCTTGCTCGGGAAAGCCACATCAGCGGCCCCCTGTGCGCACATCCTCCGAACGGGGCAGCCTGGTGGATGCCAAGGGAGAAACATCAGCGGCACAATGCTGGGTTGCATTGGATGAGGTTTCTCTCTCACCTGGGTTCATTATTGGCTTTTACCCAAATGCTCTTGATCTTATGAGTAAATAAGACAGTATGGTATATAAAACAAGAATTCTGCCACTTACTGATGTCATCTGCAAAGTACTCCATGAAAGAACCTGAAAATGAGCCGCAAGCTGCAAAGGGAGTGCAGAAGATTTACATCAGGCAGCCAAAAGCGTAACTGAAAGTCAGCAATACACGAATATAAAGAAACAAAACCACAACCAAAAACAAGTCAAGCTGTCAGCTGCACCCTTACAACACACTAACAAAGCTAACGGGCAGAAAGGCGGCTTCATCCGCACCTACCTATGCGACATCGATAGTCCTGAATCAGCTCCAAACACCAGCTGATCACGGCTCTGTACTCTGCTTTGGCTTCAGCCTATGAAGGTGATTTAAGAAGCGATTTGAACAGATTTACACTTACTAAGTACATAACAACAAATTATCTTTTAAAATTATACAATATTCAACCATGCACATTTAATATTGAGCTGGTTACATATTTTGCAAGTTTAAATTAGGCTTGGGTGGGATCATTTCATACCGTTGTACAGTTTACACATTATATCGTGGTATACGGTAATTTCGGCAAGCGGGTGGGTTCCCAACAATTAATCTGCCGAACAAAAATACCGAGGTATACCCAAAATACTGCGGTATGTCTAAAATACTATGCTGTACCACATTACTGCCCAAGCTTAGTTTAAATAACTGTAAGTGTACTCACAGTCATACTTAAATAACTAAGTGTACTCACAGTCATACTTAAAAACCGGTGTTATACATTTAACAACTCAAACAAAACAAAGACAAAAAACTCCGCTCACCTCCAACTGATCTTTCAGTTCACAGTCAAAAGGCTTAATACTTCGCATGCCTACACTTAAACTAAAGAGAAGAAATGAGAAAAAAAGCTGCAAGTTCTTACAATGCACTGAAATTCCATTTTTAGCCCTAAGCATTCATTATAGAACAAAAGACAGCAATGACGGAAAACCTGCCAGACCTCAATTAGGCCACACAACTTCAACATGGGCATGTCTGTGGTGAACGGCCACAGCGAAGGGAGCCAGGCACTCACCCCCTCTGAGTCTCAAACAGTAGTGGGTCGATGAAGATTATGCTGGCTTTTTTCCTCTTGCGGTTGATGGCTTTCACCTGTTAGACAACAGGATATCATGTAAGCAGACAGCTCAGAGTAACAGCCGAAGCAGATGCCATGCCCTCAATACTGAAGAACAAACCACCAGAGAAGCTCTACAAACTCTCAGCCTGGATCTCCACGGCCAGTGGAAGCCATGCTAGAGGAACATACTACCAATATTTCATTTGAGGTTTTCTGGAAAATGCTATCACCACTCTGGGATCTCTGAGCTGAGCAACCTGTTCATCATGATAACTGGTTACCACTCACATCCCAAGCAACCCATTCATCCAGTAATATGGTTACCACTCATGCCATGAGCGACCCATTCATCTAATAACCTGGTTACCATTTGCGCCCTGAGCGATCCATTCTTTCAGTAACCTGGTTACCACACACCCTGAGTGATCCATTCATTCAGTAATCTGGTTACTACTCGCACCCTGAGTGATCCATTCTTTCAGCAACCTGGTTACCAAGTGTGCCCCGTTCATCCAATAGCACATCCATGGACAGCTATACAACAGACAGACGTGCGGCCCTTCTCCTGACCGGGATAAGTGGCTAGAGGATGGATGGGTGTAGGACGGACAGACAGACGTGCGGCCCTTCTCCTGACCGGGATAAGTGGCTAGAGGATGGGTGGGTGTAGGACGGACAGACAGACGTGCGGTCCTTCTCCTGACCGGGATAAGTGGCTAGAGGATGGGTGGGTGTAGGACGGACAGACAGACGTGCGGTCCTTCTCCTGACCGGGATAAGTGGTTAGAGGATGGGTGGGTGTAGGACGGACAGACAGACGTGCAGCACTTCTCCTGACCGGGATAAGTGGCTAGAGGATCGACGGGTGAAGGACAGACAGCTGTGCTGCACTTACTACTGCTGGCCAGTAGGGATAAGATCTGTATTTGCACCAGACACAGTTTCCCTCTTTGATGGCACTTGGTTCTGGAAGAAAACATATACTATACTGTTCATCTAGAAAACTGGTTACTACTCGCACCTGTGTCAATACTGCACATGCTAACAGAACCACAGATTTGCATCAAGGTAAAGCACTTTTGTATGTAATTTTAATCAGCTTGAATGCCTGCATATTACACTTCATGCTGTACATACTTTTATCTGTCTGCAGCAGAAAGCTGGGCAGCTCCTCATCCTCCTGCTCGTCACCTTCGTCCTGCAACAGGGAGGATTTCAGGGGGCTGGGGTCCCCCTGCAGACTGAGCTCAATGGACAAGTCAGAGATCCAGGATGTCTCACCTGCAGGGCGACACACAGCTGCTAAGGCCCAGAGGAACTTCACTGCCATAGACGTCAAACTTAAGGTACAAATGACACACGTCACAGTACTGTGCAAAAGTATTTAGGAAGTTGAAGAAAATAATGCTTAAATGATCTTCATGTTGGAGTAAATGAATAAAATAAAACTGAATGAATGAATAAAATTGAATTGCATTGCACTGACCCCCCTGCCTATCATGGAAGTTACGCTCCAGAACCATCAGCGATAGGTGAAAATCCGTGATATAGAAAGACCATATAATAAACTTTTTTTTTTTTTTTTAGTTTAAGCCTTAAAATACCCCTCCCACACAGATTAAACACATGTAAACTAAATACAAATACAATTTGTAAGGACATATAATATGTAGATGTCGGGCTAAGGATATGAGTAACATAATAATAATAATAATACGTAATGTATATATACCGTATTTTTACGCATATAACACGCACACGTGTATAACGCGCCCACGCGTATAGTGCGCGGGAACAAAGGAATTATGTAAGAAATGTTCTGCGTAGCGCGCCCATGCGTATACCGCGCATGCTGCCCATTGCACACGGAGATACAGCCCGGGAGGGTTGCGCGGTTTGTAAAAACACGTATAGCGTGCACGTTATATGCGTAAAAATACGGTACATATTTCTCTCTCTCTCTCTCTGTATACATAATGGAATTTGTAAAAATAAAAACATTTTAAGCTCTGTATGGGTTCACAAGAAGTTTGCTCACAACAATCGGACCACAAGCAAGATATGCCATGCGCAGAGAACTGCGATGCATCAGGGAAAAATCTGCAATATATCGGGGGCGCGATAGCTGAACCGCGATATAGCGGGGGTTCACTATACTATGCATTACTATGGTGTTAAATATGTGAAAAATGTGTCCTAACTCTCATACCTGCAAGCCCCTCGCTGTGTGAGGGCGTTGGAGAGCCCACCTCGCCCTCTAGAGGTACTGCAGAGCCACTGTCCAGCTGTACCATCCTCATCATTGGCAGAGTGTCCAGACTGGGCAGAGCCGCCTCTTCTCCTCTCGGGTTCATGGTTGCCACCTCTGTGGTTGCCTCTTGCGGCCTGCCCCCAGACTTGGTTTTGTCTCCGGCCGCCAGCTCCGCAGCTGCCTTTCGCGGCCTGCCCCCGGGCCTGGCTCTGTCTCCAGCTGCCGCGGCTATCTTTCGCGGCCTGCCCCCGGGCCTGGCTCTGTCTCCAGCTGCCGCGGCTATCTTTCCCGGCCAGCCCCCGGG
>JAODUD010000033.1:236622-251281 GCA_026784285.1 Stomatorhinus walkeri
GGCCTGGCTCTGTCTCCAGCTGCCGCGGCTACCTTTCGCGGCCTGCCCCCGGGCCTGGCTCTGTCTCCAGCTGCCGCAGCTATCTTTCGCGGCTTGCCCCCGGGCCTGGCTCTGTCTCCAGCTGACGCGGCTATCTTTCGCGGCCTGCCCCCGGGCCTGGCCCTGTCTCCAGCCACCATCTCTGTGGTTGCCTTTTGGGGTCTGCCCCCAGGCCTGGCTTTGACTCCGGCTACCAGCTCCGCGGCTGCCTTTCGCGATCTGCCCCCGGGCCTGGCTCTGTCTCCAGCTGCCGCGGCTATCTTTTGCGATCTGCCTCCAAGCCTGGCTTTGTCTGCAGCCGCCATCTCTGTGGTTGCCTTTTGGGGTCTGCCCCCAGGACTGGCTTTGACTCCAGCTGCCGCCTTCTCAGCTATCTTTCGCGGCCTGCCCCCAGGCCTGGCTTTGACTCCAGCTGCCGCATTCTCAGCTATCTTTCGCGGCCTGCCCCCTGGCCTGGCTTTGACTCCAGCTGCCGCCTTCTCAGCTATCTTTCGCGGCCTGCCCCCAGGCCTGGCTTTGACTCCAGCTGCCGCCTTCGCAGCTATCTTTCGCGGCCTGCCCCCAGGCCTGGCTTTCTTTCTGGCCACTATCACTTTGGAGCGAGGCCCCTGGCACTAAAACAAAAAGAGACAATCACCAGAAAGGGTTCAGCTAGCATTGAGAAGATGATTTAATCATCACTGAGGCAGTTGGACCATACCTGTCGCTCCTCACCGGCTGATCTGGTGGGCCTCCACTGAGTGTCCAGCTCAGGCAAGCCAGAGGCAGACCCCGGACACTCTGATACGGTCTCCTGAGGATCGAGGACAGGGTGGGGACCCTTATCCAGAAGCTCATTTCCTAGTGTGTCTCGGGGCGGAGCCAGGGACGGGTCCCTGGGCATGGCTCCTCTTCTCCCAGAGGCCCTGTACTTTCTAGCGTGTGTTTTGGGTGCAGTCACCCCACTTCTGAGCCCAGCCTGGCCCTTCAGTGGCCCCATACTAGTAGTCCTTGAGATGTCCTCACCATCGCCATGTTGCCTTCTGTCCTGCTCGCTGTTCCTGCATCCCACACTCGTCCCACTCGGTGCCCTGGGCCGCCTCCCTCTGCCAGCTCGCACTGTGGGACCCCGGCGAGCCACATGTCCATTCCCAGCAGACAAGCTTCCGGAAGCCTTGCAGGACTCTCCCAAAGTTCCCTCGCGTCTTGGCCTTTTTTCCGGTAGCGGCTGGGGATCCGAAAATGGCGCCAGCTCAGTTTCATGATCAAATTGCAGCTGTAAGCACGGGTCCAGCCAGCCACTCCTGCTGCGTCTCCCTGTGGCCTTTGCTGGGACGGCCGCAGGCTGCAAGGGCGAAGAGCAAGCCACCGGCTGGCCAGCACCAACTGGACCCTCCCACCCAGCCGGCTGAGCAGAAACAGCATAAAGCCATGAAGATGGCTGGAGTGGCTCCTTCTCAGAAGAGCACTGACCATCACGTTTGGCAAAAATGTTCAGGGCCAAGCGCAGAGCCTTGCGGTACCTCAGTTCCTCCGTCGGATCTCTGGCAGCATGGCGACCTGCAGCGTGTCACACAGAACCCAGCCACCTCAAAATGAGGGGAAAAATGCAAAGACATGAAATATTACAAGGTGCTGAAGGGGATCATATCTAACCTGAAACTCGAAAGAGCTTCAGACTTGCTGTGGGAAAACCGCTGCAGTCTCAGCTCAGCTAAATATAATGTCATGAAACTGAACCAGACATTTATATTGGCTGAACCCATAATACAGGACACAAAGATATGCAAATTAGCAGAGATGAATTCCCCAACAGCTAACATGAATTCTGTCTCTGGTGAATACAACTGGCATCTGCAGCAAAATAAAAGGAAACCTAGGTGTTGAAATATCAGAGGACATGGAAATGTGTCACTAATGAGAATGAAGTTAAAGGGAAATCACCAAATTAAAACTAAGTCTAGGAAATCACTTTTGCATGGACAATGGGCAGAATCAAGTGACACCCCAGGATTAGACAGAGCAGGACAGGGATGAGCTGAACCAAAGTTCTGTTTGGAGGCAAGTCTGTGGATAGGAATCGCTATAAGCTCCACACTCCAAAGGGCTGAACGTTACCCTCAGCAGCACAGCCTGTAACCTAGGTGTCACCTTAGTCACAAGCCTCTCAGTTAAATCACATGTAGATGAAGTATCAAATAATAAGAACAATTGATACTTTATTGAAATTGTCTTGCTCCACCTTTAAGGGCCTTGCTCAAGGACCCAGATGTGCTGAGGCTGGGTTTGAACCGGTGACCTTCTGATTCCTGGCACACAGACATAGCCCACTGAACCACATGCTGCCTCTAAAGGTAAGTTTCTTACAGCCAAACTACAACAATTCCTTACTATTCCAGATATTGAGAAGTTAATACATGCCTTTGTATACGGTAGGTTAGAGTACTGTAATGTTATCTGGGAGACGCACCACACATTAAACACCATGCAGCATATTCAAAATGTAGCAGCTGAAATTGTCACCAGGTGCAGGAAGTTCAAACACATAACCTCTGCTCTTAGTTCCCTACACTGGCTTCCTGTTAGGTTCAGGACTGATTTCAAAGTTCTCTTACTTAGATATAAGGCACTTAAATGTTTAGTACCCAACTACCTAACAGAATTACTTCAAGTCTACAAGCTGCATAATCCACTCAGACCATGGAACATAGGTTTCCTTGTCATTCCACAGTTGCTGGTAGAACATTCTGCTGCAGGGCAGAATCGGTCTCAGTTAAATCTTGACTGAAGACCTATTACATCAGTTTAGCTTACTCACAATTTAACTCATAATACAGCATAACTACGGCTGCTTGGGCTGCTGTACATGTACTTTTTAACTACTATGTTTGTCCATTAAAGTGTCAGTGTATGTTCTGACGACCCACGCTTTCTGCCTTCCTTCCCGCATGTCCGGATGGTTCTCGACATGAGCACCAACTGAGCTAGTTCTGGTTCAGTCCTATGGAAAAGGGACTTATGAACTGCAACATCGTGGGTGCAGCCTTCAGTGTGCCACCCTGCTCTGGCCAGCGTGGAGAATCGACTCATTGGTGGGCTTTGGCTTGAACTGATGACAGTCTATAAACAGGACGGTCTCCATCCCCTTGCTTCCACCAATCCCAAAGTACAGACCTTGGTCACCTGACACAACATGCCATGATAGTCACACAGCTTTCTCATCACAAAGATACTGCATGCTCTTACTGTACAGGGTCACCTCACCTTCCTCTAGAATACTCTTTTCCATATCAAAGACTCATGGGGAACCTGGGGGATCCTGTACTTTAATGAATAATGTTTCAGCCTTACTAAAATAACTAGAGTTGACACAGATCTCTATATGGACACTTGCAAGTGGGCAGATTTCAGTGAAGGAAGGAAGGAAGGAAGGAAGGAAGGGAGAGACCAGTAAGACAATATCACTGACCCAGCTGCTGAGCGATCGTCTCAATCCTCTGCTCTGTCAGGGGCACCGTTTCACTTTGCTGGACCCACAACCTGCAAGCAGAGCTTAGCTGTGCTTTACATTCTTACATTTTATTCCCACTTGGGCCACATCATATGGCAGAACAATTTATCACAATCTTTTTCTTCACATCAGCCAATAAAATAGTTTGTTGCTCATGTTTCACTAATTGTCTTGCTTCAGGTAACGGTTTTGACATTGCTAGCAGACTTGCCACCCAACACGTAATGGAAAATAATATACCGTGTCCCATTTTGAACCAACACAGGCTTTGTCGATTTGTCTCTATATTTTGTCAGATTGAAAATGGAAACTGCAACTGTTTCCACCTGTGACTGTAAGCACTTGCACTGTGGATGTTCCACTGGATGACAGTATCAAATCACCTGTGACTGTAAGCACTTGCACTGTGGATGTTCCACTGGATGACAGTTTCAAATCATGAAATAAGCTGGCAGTAATTCCAGCTTTAGTTGGCCAGGTTTTCGGCAGTTTACAGTACATAGGACCAGCCAGCTGCAGGTTTGACTTTAAGCTGGAAAAAGCAGCACCAGCGTCCTTTTACCTTGCGTATCCACAATATCTCCTTCTTAAAGAACGGTGTGGCTGCTGAGCTGCCGCTTTCCGCACAGACACTGGAAGCTTCCTCTGAGGAGCCTCATTTCTTCCAGGACATAAACCAGGACAGCAGCACATATTGGGTGCTTTGTGTGTCCAACAACACGAGCAGATGTAAACATCAACTGCGTCTTCCTGAGCTGAGCTCTAAATTTGACTCTCTACCAGCTACAAACAATAACAAGTAGTAGCAGTCTTAGTTAATATTAGCTTGATACTGCTGGCCCACCTCGCACCACTAAGCCAGCTAATGTTGGAGCTCAGCATAGGAGGACATCATTGATGTTTACATCCAATCATGTCGGCAAAAGCATTTTCTGCACAGGGATACAACTGGTGTTTGGAGTTGGAGGCAGAAGAAAATAGTTCCTACATTAAACTGCTCACTACCAAGTCTGTAGATCATCTTGAGCACCTGTGTCGTGATTTCTGGTACGAGACATTGAAGTTGAATTTTTAAGATGTATTTTTTGGAACTTTAATCACCACAGAAAGAATTCTCAGGAAAGTCCCATTATATTCAATAGACGACTGACATTTCTACAGCCTACAACTCCAAAACCAGGCAGCACTCACCACAACAGCCTCGGTGGATATGGAGTATATCTGCAGCATATCAGAAAAATTAGTCTTTTTTGTTTGGGGGTGAACTGCCCTTTTTCCACCTACCTTTCCTTTTCACCCAGAATTTCAACCTCAGTTCCATTCTTTCCCCTGGATTTCTGGGCAGCACATCTTAGAATCTTTTAGAAGAAGAAAAAAAAGACAAACTCCATTAAAGTGCAGTAACCAATGCTAACACAAACAGGCTCTTTGCTAAAAACAATTCGGAGTCCAAAACAAATAAGAATAAAAGAAAAAAAAACATGAACAAGCAGTAAGATCCATTTCCTGAGGTCTGGCCAAAACCTGGTGGGCTGGACGGCAAGTGCAGTGAGCTTGGCTCTGCCCATTTAAAGGGTCCGGCCTTCTCTTCACAGAGCTCTGCAAACAGTCAAGAGGCACTCAGCTGGACGATACCCTTCATCTTCAGATGACACAATCGACTGCCCAGTCAAGACACATACAGTAATTCAAAACATCTAAAGGACAGAATCCCAGAATTCTACGTGGATGCACCTTTAAGAAACATGAAAACTAAATCTATTTACAGTTCATTTCCACAACCTCCAATCTTTATAGGACAGCCACATGTGGCACGTTAGGGATTTCACTCTTGTGCTGGTATCATAATCCTCAGCGATTTCGCATAGTCAAAATGCACAAAGCGTCAGTACCAGAGAGGCACCCACACGTTGGCGCCATAAAACTGTTAGTTACCATCTCTACATGCTACACATGTTCTGCTGCATGTACGTGCTGCCTGCCAGCGACACTCACCTTCGCTGGCCACAGCTGTCCTTTCCATTCGCAGAGGTACAGCTTGTCATCCATCTTTCATCGATGACTGCAGCAGCACACACGGCCACGCCCATCTGCAGAGCCAATGACGACACTGAATCCGATATTGCTGCAGTTCTCTTTAGTCCCGTGACGACCATTTTAGCAACAAAACCCGCAAGGATAACCTCCATTGTTTAGAAAATGTTTCTATAAAATATCAGTCAGTAAATTCTTAAGCACAATCTGGATATCATACATGTGCCTGAAACCTAGTTTTTAACCCATGGTTTGCAAAAATTACAAATACTCATTGTATGACTATCCATTATGATTCTTCTGTAACAAGCTCAATAAAATCAAGGTATTTTCAGACACTTTTTAGTCTGATAGGGTACTAGATTATCTGAGACAGACAATACTAACCATAAACATAAGTACCCACCAAGTTTGCTTGAATTTTGAAACAAATCGGACTGAATTAAGTTAAGCGAAAGTATTACTATTACAGATATAAACACCACACCATAGCAACAGCACAACTAAGGGTGCTTTTCCACCACAGCAGGTAGCATACTTTTGGTACGGTGCTATTGCTACTTTTCCTTTTCCACTGACTTCCGGTCAAGTACCAGTAGCTAAAGAACCAGTACCTAATGTACCAAACCAGTCGGGGTATTTTTGGTACTTCAGTACTTTGGGGTGGGACTTACAGACGCTTTCTCTTTATCAATTTGGACAAAAGACCACGCTAAAATGGTGGCAAAATACTCTCAGCTATGAGTTGCATAAGGCCTGAGGTGGCAGGTCTGTATAACACATTCCCAGGATCAGTAACATTTAGTAACACAAAGCTGAACAAGTCTGAATAATATTATCAATATCCATTTAACCTTAGTGGAATTCTACAAACTTCCTATATTGCAGATTTACAGAACATATGACCAGTGTTTAATTTGTGCCAGATTCGGGCAGAAAACTTTCCCGGGCCTCTCTGTTTTCGACTGCCTGCGCGCCAGTGTTATGGTGATCCTGTTAACTGGTGACAAGTGCATCCACACAACATGCACTCACTTATTTTTGCAGAACACAATGCAGATTCACCAGTTTTGGAGAGCCAATGAAAAAGAGTGCTCTGTAAGTATACATTTCAAGTAACCTGAAGTATGATGCATGGACAATTCTCTCTGTGTGTGTATTTTAATTTATAGTCCAATTCTCACGCAATTTCACGTGCTTTTTTAAAGGTTTATTCTTTAAAATACATAGCACGTTTTACGCCCAGTGTTTTGCGCGCATTATGAAACCTGCACCCATCCATCCGCGTTCAGGTAACTTTTGATTTACAAACTGAGCCCTGCACACAGCAGATCATGGGAGAAACTAGGACCTGAAAGAACAAAAAGTTAAAATCACGACAAGTACACGAAACTGTTATTAAAATATCCCGTCGTTTACAATAAATTCACAGCCAATCGAATAATGAAAATTCCAAAACAAACATATCACGTTGTCAGCATTTATTTTTTTATGATTGTGACCTCGTCACATGCGGCTAGAAATTCATTATTTACAAAAAAAAAGTAAAATGGCCGTGTTAAAGTATATTTAAAACTTAAATGTGTGTCTTAAGTTAGCATTCCCCTATTTCATCCTCAACGGTGCAACAGGTAGATTATCATTGTCTATTTCATTACCTTAAGCATTAAATTTAAGGTCGCCTATATAATTACGTCTCAAGTGTTTTAAACGCGTTTTTGAATATTAAATGTAGGCGGTGTGACACACTACAGGACGCAGTACAGCTCCAGTTGAATATGTAAATCCGAAATGAAATTAAATGGTTACACACCTTAACACTGCTCAGAAACAGAACTAAAAAGTGACGCAACTGACTGCAGACGTACTGAAATACAGGAGCGTCTGAAAGAAATAACCATACGCGACATTCAGCTCCGTCACCGTGCGATGAATCCAACCTTTCACACTCCGCTGATGGAAACAAGAGGCCAATAGTTCAGCTAGCGACCAGCGCCGTTTAAGACATGTGTGCGGTATTAAGTGGGACTCCATTAACCGACCGCATACCTACTCCCGTATGTCTCCGTACTCACAGATAATCTGTGTTCAGTCGGATGCCATCGGAACTGCGCTCGCACTTCCGGTCAGCTGTTCACTCGGAAACGCCCCCTCATTTCCGGTGGCGTCAAACGTGTAGTTTCTTCCACGAAACAGTGACGCTTGCAGTTCTTTCGTGGGGGAGAAATACGGTCATAAACGAGTTGGTTTCCTGTATGAGACTTTCCATGTGTTAGTTGGTTACCTGCATAAACATACATGCTGTATATACCAATCCACACATTTACTAACCGAAAATCCTGGTCGTGATCAGGGAGCGGTCACACATACAAAGTGCAAGACTCCAACAAAAGTACGTGTATGTCTTTGGACTGCAGGGGAAACAAGGAGTATGCACAGACTTTACCCACTGGGCCGACCAGTTCAAACAATATACTGTAGTATTCATTAGTTTACTGTTTAACATTAATATTTAATTGTGTCAGATTTAGGAAGCTTTTTGCTGAACTCCATGACCTGTGCTTGGTGGCATCTTATACACATGTGTACACCAGCTGTCTGCTTCTAGAGCAGTAAACTGTGAAGAGCCAACTTAGAATGTATTTAGCTTAGTAGAAGGAGACGACTCTTCCTGCTTGGAACTGCCTTGTAAATTAAATTCAGAGCACTTTGTGCCCTTATCAAATGTCCAAGTCACTGTGGTTTACAGGAGCTGTAAACGTATTCCATTCTCATTTATCCATTAACATTCTATAGTGTTCTTTAGTGTGAAAAAGGCTAGCAGTCGAGAAGATGTCTGTGTTGAAAAATGACTTGGGCTAAGTGACTTAGAGATTGATATCATTCAAGGTTAAAGGCTACAGTTTTTAGACTAGTTTTAAAATGATGGTTAGTCCCTGGAAATTTTATCTTGCATATCAATGCGAGCAGTACGTATTTAGCCCTGAGGAAATGTCACCCCTATATAGTATTTTCTTACTTGCCCTTAAACCGCGGACATCCAGTGTATGCAGTTGGAGAATGTGATTTTTGCATTCTTGTGAGTATGGATTGTGGTGTTCCATATAATTCTTAAACAACACTATCTACATGGCTTTCACTTTTGGAGGGAATTTCTCAGCAGCAAGTTCATGACATCAGTATAAAAAGCATAAATGGATAAAAGTCACATCTAGTTTTCTTTTGACTTTCATCAGGTGCCAAACCCATGATGAATTCTCATGGTATTTTGATTAAAGCGTAATTTTTACCATCAACATAGTTAAAACATAGCCTTCGCACAGCTGTGACCAAGACACAAATATCGATTTTATCAAAGTCTGATGCATCAGTTTTTAACTACAGAATGTTATGAAGAGTGATCAGATGAATTGCAATTAATTGTAAAGTCGCTCTTTGCCATTAAAATGAACTCAGACCCAAAAATTTCCACTGCATTTCAGCCCTGCCACAAAAGGACCTGGTGACATAATTTCAGTGATTCTCTCATTAACACAGGTGACAATGTTGACGAGGACAAGGCTGGAGATCACTCTGTCATGCTGATTGAGTTAGAATAGCAGACTGGATGCTTTAAAAGGAGGGAGGTGCTTGAAATCATTGTTCTTCCTCTGTTAACCACGGTTACCTGCAAGGAAACGTGCAGACATCATTGCTTTGCACAAAAAAGGGCTTCACAGGCAAAGGTATTGCTGCTAGTAAGATTGCACCTAAATCAACCATTTATCAGATCATCAAGGACATCAAGGACAGAGGTTCAGCTGTTGTGAAGAAGGATATTGGGCGCCCAAGAAAGTCCAGCAAGCGCCTGGACAGTCTCCTAAAGATGATTCAGCTGCGGGTTAGGGGCACCCCCACTGCAGAGCTCGCTCAGGAATGGCAGCAGACGGGTGTGAGTGCATCTGTATGCACAGTCATGCAAAGACTTTTGGAGGATGGCCTGGTGTCAAGAACAGCAGTAAAGAAGCCACTTCTCTCCAAGAAAAACATCAAGGACTGACAGATATTCTACAAAATGTACAGGGATTGGACTGCTGAGGACTGGGGTAAAGTCATTTTCTCTAATGAATCCCCTTTCTGATTGTTTAGGGCATCCGGGAAAAAGATTGTCCAGAGAAGCAAAGGTGAGCGCTACCTTCAGTTCTGTGTCATGCTAACAGTAAAGCATCCTGAGACCATTCATGTGTGGGGTTGCTTCTCAGCCAGTGGAGCAGGCTCACTCATAATTTTGCTTAAGAACAGCCATAAATGAAGAATGGTACTAAAACATCCTCTGAGAACAACTTCTCCCAACCATCCAAGAACAGTTTGGTGAGGAACAATGCCTTTTTCAGCGGGTTGGACCAGCATGCCATAAGGCACAAATGATAACTAAGTGGCTCAATGAACAGAACATCGACATTTTGGGTGCATGGTCAGGAAACTCCCCAGACCTTAATCCCATTGAGAACTTGTGGTCAATCCTCAAGAGGTGGGTGGACAAACAAAAACCCACAAATTCTGACAAACTCCAAGCATGATAATGCAAGAATAGGCTGCTGTCAGTCTGGATTTGGCCCAGAAGTTGATTGACAGCATGGCAGGGTGCCAAGGTCTTGAAAAAGAAGGCCCAACACTCCAAATATTGACTCTTAGGCATAAACCTAATGTAATTGTTAATAGAAGCATTTGACACTTATGAAATACTTGTAATTATACTTCAGTGTACCATAGAAACATCTGACAAATGCCTTTCTACAAACACTGAAGCAGCAAACTTTGTGAAAACCAATACTTGTGTTTTTCTCAAATCATGACTGTAGGTTTTTTGGTTGGTTTTGGTTTTTAGGTTGACGATATGGCAAACCAATTCACAGTATGCGGGTGTCACATTTTTATTCCTAAAGAAGTGTTATTCATCATTTATGCATAAAATAGAAATATTATACCCTAACTTAGATACATTCCTTTGCTTAATTAGCAATAATATGTAAAATAGTGAATAAGGATAAATCACAGATTAATGCAAACATCTCTTATACTACAAACTGCATACACATGGTATTTAAGGTTTGTTGTAAGTTATATATTGCGTTCCAGTTTTTGTACAGTATGGTGGGATCTAATATGTAAACGGTTTCAAACAGAGTTAAAATGAAACCATGACACCAATACAACATTCTTCAATCCATATAAATTTATTTTGGTGCTAATCACACTCCATAGAAATCAGAAGTTTATGCCGCAGTCAAAAATTGTTCTGCGAGACAAGTAGACAGTAACATAATTAACTGCAACAATTATACAAATTTACATACATTTCTACAAAATGGTGGTACGCTACCTTGTGAAACGCTAAACACTGTCTTTGGTTATGGGAAACATAGCTACTCAGCCAGGCCAACAAATTTAAAACACATTTAAAACAGAATCTAGAACTACGGGAATGTTTTAAATTAATGTAATGTTACTAATACAGTATTATAAGATTACTACTACGTTATTAATTCTTTAAGGAAAATAACCCATTATACGTTTTAAATCAAATTTAGTTTCCATAAAAATTAGCGCCATACAAAGAGCAAATGTATGCAGACCCAACTGCAACAAATACAGCTACAGTAACTGTGAAATTAATGCATGTCATTACAGAAGACCAATGGAAATGTCTTATACAGTAAGAGTTAGGTCAGTAAAATCAATAGGATTTATCAGTTACATTTACATCACCATTAGTGACCACATCTTCATATACAAAAGTTCTGGTAATATATATATATATATATATATATATATATATATATTCCATAATGGTTTTCCTGATATATATTTTTGGCAAAAGAAAACAGCAGAGTTTGATGAGTGTTTTTTAAGCTTGAAACTATGCATTTGTATAGCAAATAAAATGTTGTATGAAGGTCATCATGCAGGCCTGGCTCCACCAGGGGATGCAGGGTGGCCAATCACAAGCTTGGCCAGCTCCAAGACTGGGCAAACGCCAGCCAATCACAAAATTCTGTTTTATGTGGTTTGTCTGTTCATTTGTTTGTTTGTTGTAAACAGGAAATAAGCAAGCCAGATTCTTTTCTTAATAAGAACTTTTCAAAATGCATACAGCCTACATTCCTTATCCATGAATAAGAATGTGTTAAGAATTTTTAACATATGAAATCTGTCAGGTCTGTATTTAAAAGGCATGTAACTCACAAGACAAACAGCAAATGAAGGCCGATGAAGGGGAGAACTAAAAGAGCAAAGGTGCTGGTGAGGAGTCTGGGGGAGCCACTGTCTGGCTGGCTCTGCTGGTTCTGCTGGTTCTGCTGGCTGATGCTGCTGTTATCCTTCTTGCACCGATTTCTGTTAACATTATAAATGATCAGTCAGTGGCTACATAGTACAGCCTGTACATTTAACCCTGAATCGCGTATGTACTCTTGGATAGAGTTCAGAGTCATGCTTGCTACTCACAGCTGGTTCTGCAGGGACATGTGGCTGATGTTCAATGCATTGTACCGGCTCTCTGCCGCCCTCTGGTGGTTGATGGCGGCGGCCCATGATGCCTCACATGATTCCTTCAGGTGGAAAGCCTGTGTCAGATTGTACTGCAGGTCTTCCAGTTTCTCTGAAACATAGTTTTTTTGGTAACAGATACAAAGAATATCATATATATTGCAGTATATTATGATTGCAGTAAAACAAATTATAGGAAATTTGTAATTTTTCATAAGACAGGCCATGGAATCTGCCAAAACTGATGTCGTAGTTTTTGTGTTCAAAAAAGGTTTCCTCCCCATTGTGATATTAACTTATAAGGCAATATCTGTCTTGGGACTGGATTATCAGTTTGAAGTAGGTCCAAACATCCATGACACATTTTGTTATTTCTGGAGCTGCCAGATACTTGGAAATTTTACTCAGCTTAATCTCATTGCTCGTCTATCTGCTAACAAACAAGCTATGGTATGACAAACTAATCCTGTTTTTAAGTGAAAATTTTCAGACTCTAGGCTACTTAGATGATTGTTTGGAAGACAGAATATTACCCACGATTTTTCTAGAAAATCCGCATGTCCATCCCTTGGGGCGTTTCCTCAGAATTGTTTTATTTCAGATTCAGATGAAGAAATTGAAACCTAAAATGAATTTGATGACTGATTTCACAACATCCTCCACTGCTTTGCAAACTACCTAGGCAAGTTTGAGTTTGTGCACTTTTAATATGGAGTGCAGTTGTGAACAGTTACACCAATGCGTTATGCAGTGTGTAATGATGCGTGAGACACCCATATAGAAGAGTGAAGTATAGTACTTTGCATACATGATGATGGCCTTTTCATATATGATTCACAAATGTATGATATATGATTATACACTTTCATGTGAGACTTTTTTATACAGGCATAAAGTCTCTTTCGTATACTTTATAGCCGATACAGCCTCTTACATTATACATACACAGTATACATATCACCCCACTATTTAAACCATTACCCAAGTTCTCTTTTGAAGTAGTTTCAGGCAATATTTGTTTTCCCCAACTGGGGGTTTCTATGCCGACATGAGGAAAATGATGCTAAAAATATCTTAAATGAAAAGCTTTTTCTGGCAGGCGAATAGGAAAAGTGCAGTTTAAATTTTCCTACCTTTGTGTGCCGTTATTTCTAAAGTGAGGTTCTTCAGTAATTCTCTCTGTGATTTGGTTTCATTTTCCAGCGCTGTTCTGTTGTCCCTTAAGATGACCTGTAATAATGAACAAATGGTATATAAACATGCTCATTACGTGGGGTTTACTAACAGATAGAAAATTCAGTCACCTGCTTGTTTGACTATAAATGACATAGAGGGTACACTTACTTCACTGGCTCGTGCCAAAAAAACCTGCCATATTGCATATGTGACACTCTGAGAAAAGACAGTCACATTCCAGCCGTGGGCTTGGCAAGGAAGAGATGTAGTCAAATATTCCCCCAATAAATATGCACTATTCAGTTCAACACACAAGCAAAAATACAAAATAAATGTGATACAAAAAAGTAACCGCTTTCACTGAAATGACTTACTAGGGTGGGGCCGACAGCACTGGCTGCTGAGGGCTACTGTTGATCACCATAAACCCCATCCCATATTGTCCCTTAACAGTTCCATGCAAGGATTTGTTTTGCATTTGCATGACGACCTGCTCTAAAACGCCATTATTTTTCATTGTCAGATTTGTATATAAAGTACATCCACAAGTGTGTTAATCTCCTTCCGTATCAGAGAGAGAAACTCATAAACCGTTTGTTGCTTTGTCACATACATTAATATTTTCATGAAGCTGAAGAGACCAGTGCGGCTTTATGTCAGATGATCTTGTGTTTGCTAAACATTCTCCTTTAAAAGAATTATCACTGCTCCGAAGTATCGTTGTAAAGCAGGTAGAGAAAGCCAGAGGACCGCTTCAGCTCACAGGCTGTAAAGCAACACTCACGTTTTCCTCCAAGCTGATCTTCAGCGATTCATTGGTCTTGTGCTGGCTTTCCCAAAGCCTGCTGATGTCTTGGCTCAGCCGTGCCTCCTTTTCGCGGCTTTTCTCTATATGCTCCTCCAGTGCTTTCCTGTCCTTTGCCCACACTACGCCGGCACTGCTGTACTGCTGGATTTGGGCTTCGAGTTCTGTCTGGCACTTGTTTGCTTGCTCTTTTCTTTCCGGTGAGGTTGCCCACACGATGATTATGATGAGAGAAATGATAGACCAAATGACAAGGATTGCCATGACAATGTTGTAGGTAGTCTTGGATGACTTGGAGCTCGTCATTCTGTGGGCAGAAGCTGATGGAGACCAAACGGGAATTGCTGAACGTCATGTGCTGAAGGTGTCAGCCCTGGAGAGTCCTGCAGGCCGTATGGCGTCTCTGAGTGAGCTCACAGTCTGAGTGAGGAAGGAATTCCCCTCCGACGGCTTAACAGCAAGAACGGGGTGTGGCCCATTTCCCAGTAGCAGCAAATAGGGAGGCCAACTTTATTCAGTCCTGGCATCAGCCTGTGAGCTGGGGGGGGGGGGGGGGGGGGGGGTATAAAGGTATAAATGAAAAAAAA
>JAODUD010000033.1:253193-266269 GCA_026784285.1 Stomatorhinus walkeri
CAGCCCATCAGAAAGCACATAAGGTACCAATCAGCCTCACTGAAGACCTTCGGGAAGATATCAGCCCATCAGAAAGCACATAAGGTACCAATCAGCCTCACTGAAGACCTTCGGGAAGATACCAACCCATCAGAAAGCACATAAGGTACCAATCAGCCTCACTGAAGATCTTCGGGAAGATATCAGCCCATCAGAAAGCACATAAGGTACCAATCAGCCTCACTGAAGATCTTCGGGAAGATATCAGCCCATCAGAAAGCACATAAGGTACCAATCAGCCTCACTGAAGACCTTCGGGAAGATATCAGCCCATCAGAAAGCACATAAGGTACCAATCAGCCTCACTGAAGACCTTCGGGAAGATACCAACCCATCAGAAAGCACATAAGGTACCAATCAGCCTCACTGAAGATCTTCGGGAAGATACCAGCCCATCAGAAAGCACATAAGGTACCAATCAGCCTCACTGAAGACCTTCGGGAAGATGCACTCCTCACTAAGAGTGGAGGAGAAATTCAAACCCATAACCTTTTAAGCGGGAGGCAACAGTGCTACTCGCTGGGCCAAAGAGCAGCCAGTTACCTGGACAGCTTAGCATTAATCAAAGCTAAACGGCAGAGCACTGCCTCCAGCTGCCCCAAGTTCTTCCAGAGGGGAAACATCATAGTAGGTTTCTGAAGCTGTGAACACATCAAAACAACAAGTCTGCGTTATAATGCTTAAGAGTTCACAGAAAAACTAAAGCATGTCTGTAGGTCAGCCGCTGATTGGACAGGTGCATGCAACACTACATGGTGACAATGCTTTTCGTATTCATTTTGTAATGATAATTGGGCACAAAAGGACAATTCTCCATGTAACCAGAGAAAAACACACCCACTGACAGAAAAGGATATTTCTACCACCAAGCAGGCTGGCTGCTTGTTCCTTACACAGATGTTTCTCAGGGGTCAGTGTGTGAGAGTGGCTTTAGCTCTATGACTCATTCTTGCTTTAAATAACTGGGGAAAAATCCAGTAGACATGGAAGAATTTAGTTTATAAGTTAAAAGGGATGGAATGGAATTGAGCAGACTAATTAATCTGCTAAACAGATAGATGAAAAGATTTCGGCTGCTTCACCTGGATTTAGAATTATTTGTATTTATCAAAAGTGCTTCTAGGTCATTGAGTATAAGTATAGAAATCAGTAATAGTTCAAACAGAGGGCTCCAATACATATGGGGAATCAGTAGGCATGCATTCTAGCAAGGGCTTTTCCACAGAGAACCTCCACAATGTCCCGTCGTTTCAAAACATCTGCTAAGCAACTAAATCCATGTCTCATGTGTTCCTGGCCATAACAGGCATACGTTACAGAGGTGGGAGGGTGGTAACCCCCCCCCCCCCCCAATAATTAAAACCGACCAATACAACCCCCCGGAACCTCCTAAATGGGTGGAGACTTCAATCACCCCTCCCCCAATGTTCAACCCAAAGTTATGTGCTTGGTTTTGGGTCTTGCAGAAGAGTGGAAGGGATTTCGCAATTGTGAATCCTCCGGGAAGTCTGTTCTACTCTGTGATTTTGTTGAAGATCAGACAGACAATGGTCTTACTGCAGCGGTCCTGGATGCCTGTACCTGGCAAATTAAGCCTCAACAAGTGCTCTAGGGGGACCAGATACAAATCTGATAGGGGGTGCAAGACTTTTATGGCGGGTCAGCAGCGATGCTACCCGAATGCCAGATCTGGGGGTGATTGTGAAAGCTGCTGAACAGGGGATGGCTGGCACAGATTGATAGGGGCATTTTGCCAGCCTCGACCCCAAGCTTTGTTTGTATTGTAAGAAAATGAGTGAGAGGAGAAGGCAGGCAGTACATGTGTCAGCCTGGTTTGCTGCGTCCCTGAAATGGTTCTGCCAGCAACAGGCGTGACAAGACTGGGGAAAGTCAAGGGTCTCTGAAGATACTCACAAGCACTTGTAAAAAGGCTTGCATTTCTGTCTGGGGTTGGGGTGCGTGACGGACTGCCTGATAGCAGGATCCCATACACTGCAAAAGCTTTAGAAAATTGCAGATTATTGCTACGTTCTATTTTTCAAATGACAAAACTGTAGGTCTTTCATTTTTTTTCTCTGTTGTCTGAATAATAGTCTTGGAGATATTTCGAGATATTATGCAGCTGAATTTTGTCTGATCTCTGAGCTTGGCAGTGCTCGAGCACTGATATAATTTCTGCATGCCTTCTTCTTCTGGTGACATTAATGTTGAAGGTTCCTGTTTCACCATGTAACTCGACAAGGTACATAACATACTTACCTGTCATCTGAGGTCACTATCATCAACATTTTTATGAAATTAGCTTCACTGATTGAACTTCCATAACCCAAGTGAAGATGAAAGTGATAAAAGGAGAAAGGAATACATCCATCCTCCTACAGTAGGTGAAAACGTTCATTAACATTGTAAAAACAAGCATATGTCAAGCAAAGTTATCCAAACTTCTGCAGCTTATACAAGTCACTATGCTTTTCAGCTGATGTGCACAGGTCCGGAACGTTGATAGGTTCTATCACCAATGTAGCCCCTCTAGTGCTGAATGTTCTACGTCCAGATCATGTTTGCGCAGGGTTCTCTCTAACTTTTCAAAAATGTTATGCCGACATGCCGATTGAGGGTAGGGGCCAGTTGGCCAAATTTAAGAAATTTAACCATTCCCACTTTTGATAAGGTTAACCTTCAGATTTTTCATGCATTCGTTGAAGTGTGTTTTCTCCACATCCATTCATGTCTGCCACTGTAACAGGATATTATCAAAGACACTGTACATGCACGGTTGCCTAGACTGCCTGATGGTAACGTCCACATCTGTTTCCACCCACTTGTCCTGGGGTCTGTATCACAGAGCCCGATTCCTTGCTTAGCCGGATAACTATGGGATAAGTATCAGTAACCCTGGCTTTTCGATATCACGATGTTGGAGGCTCATTTATAGAGACTTGGTACAAACGAAATAACCACGAAAATTCATGCACACATTCATAAGAAGATTTTGGGATCTATAAATAAACAATATGAATAAAACATACCCTGAAAAACTTCATTTACGAATGGTCCAGACGTCCTACAAACGCTTTGGAAGAAAAGGAAAAAAGCAACACCTCGAGTTAAGCTAGAATTAATCCTATGCATCTAAATTGTAATTATAATATTTTATTATATCTGATATACATTTATTATATCTAACATCCATCATATGTTTATTTTTTAAAACAATAGACTGTACATATACCAATATATTTATTGCATATAATCTAACTTAGATATGTACATACTGAAAAGTCAAAGTAAATTTAGGCACCAACTCATGCGCTTATGTGTACAGTAATAGGTATTAAAAGCATGTGCGTGTGTCAAATGCAGCATCATCATCGTGTATTTAGCTGGTTTGGGGATGTTGCATGGCCAAATACAAAGGGAATGAGTATTTAGAGATCACTATGATTTGTGGTTTGTTAACCGTCTTCTGATGAATTCTGATTCTGCAGTTCTAATGGGATTGTGTGGTTCCAAGACCTACCCTAGACAGCTGAGATCTACTATGGATAGCTGTACCTGGAACTGAAAAGGATGGCTGTGAGGGCTCTGAGGGCTGATTAGGAAGAGCTTGCTACAGGAATCTGTGAGCAAATTACACACTATCTATGGTCTAGCGACCCACATCCTACTTACAGACTAATTGAAACATTACAAACTTCCAGATCCTTGGGGAGTTGCAGTCAGGGTGGGTGATGGAACAGTCCTTACGGATAACACTACAGTTGTAACCCATTGGGCAGATATTTTGAACTGCTGATCTTCCAACTAGAACACTGCACAGTTCTTGAAGCTCATCCTCCAATTAGCTGTGAACCACCCAATCTAACTGAGATTGCACAGGTGGTGAACCAGCGAAGGGTAGGGAAGACTGCAGGGATCTGTGGTATCCAGGGTGAACTTCTCCAGGCTGGTGGTAAGGCTGTCCTCCTGGCATTGCAGGCAATCCATCTGGAAAGGGAAGGGTGATCGCCTGGATTGCAGTTACAGCGGGATAACACTGCTCTCAGTGCCAAGTAAGGTCCTTGCTAAGGTCATCCTCATTAGAATCAGTAACCACTTGCTCACCTTCCAGCAACTGGAGAAGTTTGGTTTTATGCCTAAGAAGTCTACCACGAACCGCACCCTGGCCATAAGGGTTCTCATTGAGCGCAAACATAAATATTGGCAGAGTTTCTTTACAGCCATTTTCGGGATTCCCAAAGTTGCATTGACATTCTGGGTGGCTTGTACACTGGTACTATGGATGCTTGGCAAAGTGGAGACAGAACCTTCTTTCCAGTTGATTCTGGGGTTCATCAGTGGTGTATTCTTGCTCCTACTCTGATCAAAGTAGGGTGTTGGGCAGGGTCATGGGGTCCAGTGGCTTTACCGACAATGCTGTGTTCTTCATGGGCAAAGTCAGTGGATGTTTGGTTTCTCCCCTGGGTAACGTCCATGCGTTTCTCAGGGTTAGTGTTAGGGTATGGAGACATCTCCTCATACTTCAGGGTTAGGGTTAGTGTTAGGGTATGGAGTCGTATGGAGACATCTCCTCATACTTCAGGGTTAGGGTTAGTGTTAGGGTATGGAGACATCTCCTCATACTTCAGGGATTGGCAAGCTCACCTGTGTCTCCAGTGCCTTCCCTGGGGGAGCTGCCACTTTACCTAGACCGAGTCCCCAGTGCCTAGCCCAGACGGGCCGCTCCACCACAATCTCCAGAACCCTGCCCAGCCCGAGTCCCTAACACCCTGTCTGGGGGGTGTAGCACTGCCTGAGTCCCCTGATCCCTGCCTAGCTCGAGTCCCTAGCACCCTGTCTGGGGAGCGTTTCTCTGCCTGAGTCCCCTGCGCTCAGCCCAGAGGGGGCCACTTTGCCAGAGCCCATCTATGCTGCAGCATCTCCAGAGACCATCTAGCTTGACCATGATTCCCCAGTGCTAGTCCCAGACCCTGAGGGGGCATACTGCCAGCATCTAACTCTTTAGTACCTGTGACTCAATCCCGGACCTGAGCACCCTGCGCAGCCTCTGTCCTCCCAGTGGGATCAACAGGGGATGGTTGGCATTGGCGCACCCCAGACCCAGTGCCAGCAGTAGGCCCAGTGCTCACAGTTCCTACTCGGATTTCCATGGGCCTGCAGTACCCACTCCAGTCGTTTCTGTCCAATCCTTGAGATGGAATGTGCCATGAAATGGAAAGCGCCTGGTTACTGCCTCTCCTGGCGACCCAAGCAGTGATTTTGTTTACTATGGGTCGCAGAATTAGTTCAGGACAGTATAAACACAAGTCAGCATTATTAATGTTAAAGGAAATATTTATTCACAAGAAGCTGACAAAGTGCACATATATCTCCTGTACAGCACAATGACTAAATAACAAGATCGCCGATGATGAAATGGTTAATATTGTTAGTGCTGTTCATAATGTTCCGTGTTCTTCTTTCGTGAAAGGCTGTTGCGCCCTCAGTCGCATACAGCACTACACGTTTTTACGGCACGTAACCCGTGACGTCAGACAGTTCTTCATATCCGGTGAACAATATTAAAGTGAAATTCCACGTTACAAATGAAGTTCTACTTTAAATACTTCTATAACATTATACTTCACAAAAGAAACAACATCATATTTTCTTATCTATATTATGGCTCTAGCAAATATACTTTTATAAAAGTTTACCATGACGAATGCCGATTTCTATAAAACCATAACGAACGTATGCGTTTTCAGAATATTAAGAGTGCTGATAATCACTTATGAAGTGCACAAACGTAAACATATAACATGTAAAGATAGTATAGGTCTATTAACAGAATTTTGGAAGTGATTTTAAGACATCCGTAATGGAAAAAATGGACTTATTGGCGAATAGGTGAAAGAAATAAAAAACGTAGTATGCTAAATATGACTATCCAAAACGTGGGTTAATATGAGAACCAGAACTAAACGGTCTATGTTCGAGCTGATTATCGTGCCTAAAAAGCGCTGTGAAAAGCAAGCAATGATCCCAAACTCGCGGACATTAAAGATAAAGGCAGATTTAAAATGAGCTGTAATTTCCCCTGTTTTCATCAGGCGTTTCCCGTCTTTGTTCAGTTCCATGAGTAGCATTGTGTCGTTTTCTGCGTAGAATTATCTGGTATCCTACCATCTATACTCATAACCGGGAATAACAATATTATAACATGTATTGAGATTTCAGACCGACACACATATAGCGATTGAATTATGGCGAGAAATAGCCACCTCAAAATCGCTTACAATAAATGTTATCACTGGCGTGAGTGTAGAAAACGGTGCGGAGCCATACTCGGATTTGGCGGAAGCCGGAATGCAACACTGTTTCCTTATGATACTTTAAAAGACTTGAACGTAACGCCTTTCTTATAAAAAAAGACGGTGAAGGCTCACAGCGAACATCTAGAATTACAAAAATAATAATAATGTAATTCACAGGTGGTTAATATGAGTTAATAATAAGTTAATATATTTCACTATGTAATTTAAGTGAAGAAGGTTATCTTATTATAGTTTTATAGCGGGTGACGCAGACTCTAAGAGTGGTTTCTCAGGATGATCTGATACCCTTCAAACGAACACCTGCTTTTAGGCGTACAGCTACGATATATGCCGCTTCATCGTAGGGTGGGACATCGCATGTTTTAAAATGAAAAACGTTCTTTAGCGCCCCCATCCCAAATAAATGTACATAATTAGTTTAAACAGCAGGATCTCATTCATTTCCGGATAGTTATTCTTGACAATGTAACGCATTACTTTACTTCATTTAAGTCAGATTTACTGGAAATTCTGTTAAATATTCAATGTATAGAATTTATTCAGCTTTAAAAACAAGATATCATAATAGTTCGATTATCTAATATTAATATTTACTATTCCTAAATCATGAATGCCAGTCTATCTGTGATGTTTCACTTTATGAGATAATGACTCTAGCGTTTTCTAAGCATTTCTTGCACAAATATTTATATGAATGACTTTCTCCGATGAGGTGCCCATACTCTCATTTACATTTGTATTGGCACTGTGTCCTCTATGCATTCCTTGTCCTGGGTCAAATGTAGGTTGCACTAAATGGCAGAGGGATAATGATGGGAGGATTTGCTGCTTTAACAGCCTTCCATTAACTGCACTCTGTCCCCTTTCAAGCAGGAGCTGTTGGATAAATCGCAGCATGCACTGGAGCCCCACACGTATACTGCCGTGGTCAGCATAATCACCGCATCACCAGCTTCTGATCTGCAGAACTAGAGGCTTGTGGGGAGGGCTTTCAGGGAGGGGGCTACAGCGCCACCATGCTGTATGCCACTAGTCTCACAGCAATATACAGTAGCTATATGAAGCAGCAAGTCTTTGCAAGTCTACAAGCCTTGTCCCCAGACCATATTCAGCTGCAACATGGAGCAGGTCAGGTTGGAGAGCATGCACTGGTACAACCTGTCGCTGCACCCACCACACCATGAAACCCCCCAGGCCAACATACAGTCCTATCTCAGCTCTCATGTATTACACGGGTGTCCCCTCTGCCTGGTCCAGCCGCTTGGGTCCTCAGCAATGAGGATCCTGCGAGCCGGATCACCCTCAGGGAAACGCGTCACATGGCCTTGGTGCCGTAACTGACGCTCCCACACAATGCAGGTCATGTGCCTTGATGTGCGTGACTCCCTGAGCAACCATTCGTTGAACACAAAGTCAAAGCAATGATACACAAGCACTCTGCACAGAGACACATTGACTCTGCAAAGATCACAGCATCATCAGCAAAGTGAAAATCAGTAAATGTTTCCTCCCCATCAGACCCCCCACTGGATCTTGCCCAACACTGAGTTCATGTAAGCACTGAACAGAGGAGGAGCAAGAACAAACCCTTAACGAACACCAGAATTCACTGGGAAGGACACAGAAGTTCCGCCTCCCCTCTGCACAGTACTCACAGTACCCGTGTACAGGCTGACCATGACACCCAGCAACTTTGGGGGATCCCGCAAAGTCTCAGGATGTCCCACAGGGCGGTTCGATCAACTGAACCAAATGCTTTACAAAAATCAATAAAAGCTGCAAAGAAAGTCCGCTGATGTGCATGTTTACACTCAATGAGAAACCCTCAGTGTAAGGATGTGCTCCATCCTCTGGTAGGCGAGCAAGTGATCACAGATCTTCCTGAGGATGACCCTAGGAAGGACCTCATCTGGCAGAGTTTTCTCCATGTAGCTGCCACAGTCCAGGCAATCACCTTTCCCTTTCCAAACAGGCACAACAAGTCCCAGGTTACAGTCGGTTGGGTTATCACCTCTCTATAAGGATTGCTTGCAATGCCAGGAAGACAGTCTTACCACCAGCCAGGAGAAGTTCTCACCGGATACCACAGATCCCTGATCAGCAGATCAGCAGTCACGCGCAAGTCAGCAAGTTCCTCACACAAACTGCCTGCAAACCCATTAGAATCACCTGATCTTGGAGTCTGGCCAGGTCCAGCCTCAAACTCCTAGTAAGGTGAGGGCTAGGGTTAGGGGTTAGGGGTAAGGGGTAAGGGGTAAGGGGTTAGGGGTTAAGCCCTAAGCTGAATCTTCAGTGTAGCGACAATTAATCTGTGATCAGGATTCACAAACTGGGTGCTTTGATAGACAGTGCAGCTCTGTAGGAGCCTGCCCTCCCATTGTGATCGGTCTCCTCCTCTGTACCACCAGTACTGGAGAACCAAGTCCCCATAGCCAGCCCGTCAGTACCAGCGGTCACAATGATGTCACCCATGACCACTTCATGGGCACCCATCAAGAACCCAGCGAAGTTGTGAATAAAATGTCTCCCTCACCCAGATATCACTGAGCACGGTCAGAGCACATACTGAGACAAGACACCCTCAGAGTCTCATAAAACACTCGATGAAAGGACATCAGACACCATCAGCAACAGCTACTGCTTCAGTACGGCAGCCATCAGAATAACCAGAAAAATAAGGGGTGTACCCACCTACAGAGTTCTGGCCACGTATGAAGCTCTCCCCACAGCAGAAGAAGATGGTCATCATTCTGGAGAGACACAATGTTCCATATGATTACTCCAGTGGGCCACCTCAGATTAGGTGCCAGGTGCTTTCGCGAAGCTGGCAAAACCTTGGTCCACACCAGCCCTGATCCTCAGCAGGCTGGACCCCATTGGCCCTCTGATGAGGCACCCGAGGGCTTTCCCCCATCCTCTTCATGGTGCCTGCAGCCTTCCTGCGGGCGGCTGTAGCACAGCTGCTACCGTGGAGAGCAGAAAATAGTCCTGTCTGCACTGTTGGAGCTGTGTGAAGTTACAACCCCCAATGTTTTCCTCTGTATTAAGAGGACCACAAGTTTAACGTCATACCAAGGACACAACATGGGACCATTTGTCCTAAATGCAAAATAGACCGAGAGCTCCCAGACTAGAGCCACAGAAAGAGATTTTACATTGTCCTTGTTTCTAGGTATATTTTGCAAATGAACTACATACTTTAAACAGCTTTAAATAATGTCTAGTGTTTTTTTTTTTAAATCTGTAGGAGAATTACGAATACCCAGAAAGCCCCTACACATGACTGATGTGTAATGAATAACAGTACTGGCAGCATCGCCCATTGAAACCGCGCTATAATTGCTTTTCTTATTATGAATTCTATCTCTGGAATATGTCCCATGTGCTAATGGAGTCGCACCACTGTGACGGGCCCTAAGGGAGTGTAAATGGGTACCTGGTGTTACAAGGCAGCTTCTCAGGCAAACTCCATGCCCCTGCTATGCATTCCCTAACCCTAACCCTAACCCCACTGTGACGGGCCCTTAGGGAGTGTAAATGGGTACCTGGTGCTACAAGGCAGCTTCTCAGGCAAACTCCATGCCCCTGCTATGCCTTCTGCCTTCATGAGCAGTACACTGAGAATTAAACTGACATCCTAATCATATCATGGGAATGTAAAGTCATGCAGTCGACAGAGCATGCGGGGCTCTGCTTTCTAACTGTATTCAGAGGTAAAATGTCACATACAGACCTTACTTCACACATTTTGCTGTATTCCTCGATCTCCAAGGGTTTCTACTATGTGTCCATCCCCCCAAGTCCTTGGTAAATTACAGAGATGCCTGTGATGAGCAAAATGTAGCACTGCACGCTGGTAATGGATACATAAGGTAGGCTTCTCCATGCCCTGTAGGACATCTCTGATATGTGCATATTTCCTGAGAGTCCCAGTGGAAGCTGCAGGCAGACAGGCAGGCAGGCAGGCAGGCAGGGAGGCAGACAGACAGGCAGGGAGGCAGACAGACAGACAGGCAGACAGACAGGCAGGCAGGCAGGCAGACAGGCAGGCAGACAGGCAGGCAGGGAGGCAGACAGACAGGCAGGGAGGCAAGCAGGCAGGCAGGCAGGCAGGCAGACAGGCAGGGAGGCAGACAGGCAGGCAGACAGGCAGGGAGGCAGACAGGCAGGCAAGCAGGCAGACAGACAGACAGGCAGGCAGGGAGGCAGACAGACAGACAGGCAAGCAGGCAGACAGACAGACAGGCAAGCAGGCAGACAGGCAGGCAGGCAGGGAGGCAGACAGACAGACAGGCAGGCAGACAGGCAGGCAGGGAGGCAGACAGGCAGGCAGGGAGGCAGGCAGACAGGCAGACAGACAGACAGGGAGGCAGACAGCCCTCTGCTGCCGGAGCCAGGTGGTCAAACCATTTCTGCCAAAACATGGCTGTTGTTGCACTTCGCTGCAGATAAACATCGTCAGTTTACTTTCAGCTGCAGCTTTTCATTCTCATTGTAACTGTCACTGTCGGTTAATCAGTAGACAAGACAGACTGTCGACCAGTCAACACTTTCATATTTGCAGCTGTCATCCTAATTTCAACAAAAGAAAAATGAAAAATAAAATTAATTTCCTGTTCTGGATTTCCCTGAATAGTAAGTATTTAATTTTTTTGTAATTTAGCCTGGTATTATATAAAATTGCACTTAGAACAGTAGAGTATAGGTAAATAATATCTGTGAAATTTGTTGCTTTAATAAAAATGAATCTATTAATACTTTTCCCTTGTTTGAATGTTAATTTAAGCGTTTGTGAAGCAAGCTAGAACACCATTCTATTTAGTAAGAACACATAATGAAATAGAATTTAAATTTTGCAAGACAGCTGTTTTAAAATATTAAAATGCAATTTCATCACTGATATTTATACAGCTTATCAGAGTCTGAATCTGTGTTTCTGGTAAGGACATTTTAAAAGAAACAAAGTGAAAGGCATGTGCTGTGCCTATCTGTGGCTGATAAGAGTGTCTATGCTGAGGCAGTAATAACCCTGCACCGCACAGCTCTGTCATGGATGAACACGTGCAACGGCGTGCCAGTGGCAGTTAAAGCAGGACAGAAAGCCACCCTCACCTGTCCACTGAAGACTGACAGCAACATGCACATCAGCTGGTACAGGCAGAGCCGCGGGCTCAGGCCCCAGTTTGTCCTCAGCTACCTGGTCCACAACCCCACCGACCTTTTCTATGGCTGGGGATTAAACTCCAGTCATTTTGCTGTTCGAGGCGGCGAGAACGGAACAGCGCTCCAGCAACTGGAGATCACTACGGCAACAAGAAATGATACAGCTGTTTATTATTGCACTGTCTCATTTTAAGCAACCAAGACCCAAAAAACATCAATACAAAAGACTTTTTTATGTTTTTTTATAAATTGTGTGCTGAAGAAAAAATCAATTACAATTTGAATTGTAGCAAAAATTCTTGTTTAGTTTATATATTATAACATAAAAATGAACAAGAACTGGTGTAATGTTTACCTTAATGTGTGTGTGATTTTAATGACAGCAATAATGAACCTGAATCATTTGTCCAGATTTTCTTTTGGCAACGAATAAATATGAACATACCTACCCACCTATTCCATCCACCCTCTTTCTGAAACCAGGGTCACGGGGGGGGGGGGGGCAGTGAACATAACTACATACACAGACATTTTTCTGACATAGTGGGAGTACTGATGGGAGATATTCTTCACGTTTATTGAAATGAATTTATAGTAGTGCTGAGAAAAGCCGCATGAAGCAATGAGGATTTCCTCAATGATATCATCAGAGACGGTGCCATCATTCTAAAGATAGAACAAGTGAGACTGTGTGTATTTGAATTTAACACCAGGAAAGGCTCAGTGAGAAACATACTGTACAAAGTCACCTGGCAGCACGGCCAACGCAGGCTGAAATGTAACACCTGCCTATGTCCGTCATTTTGATTAATTTGTTTGCAGGGTGTTAAATTAAAACACCTTATCACAGGAAATTGACCGATTTAACAATATAACAGCATGGTAACACTGCAAATTGTTGCATGATTTAAAAACAGATTTCTTTCCCCCATGGCTGTCAGGGCTTTGCATGGAATTCTTCCCATATGCAGTTTGGTGAACCAGTGCCTGTAAACTGGCCCTGGAATCTGCGCTGGTATTCACTGGCATCCTGTTTGGGGTGTTCCCTGCATTTCCTGGTAGGGGCTTCTGGGCCACTGTGAGCCTATGCTAGATAAGTGGAGGGGGGGGGGGGTAAATCACACCATATAACGTTTCAAAGCTTCAGACATCATTCATCCATTTTAGCTCTGCTACCCATTTAACTGGCGTCCTGTTCAGGTACCTCTACTGTACCTTAGCCGCCCCCCCAAACCTGCAATGAATGACCATTTACATTTATTTATTTGCATAAATTATTATTTACTATAAATGGACCAAGTAGGTGTAACTGCAGCTCTGCTGAGCTTCCAGCGAGAGACTGAGCATTTCAGTTATGATTCAGTTAAACATTTTTACTATCCTACAAGATCTTCAAAGTCTCCAAGAGCATACACTGGGCAAATGTTTTTGTCAAAGAGAAGCAGCGACATCGGCAGTCCCAGGGAAGTCTGTTTTTGTGAAAGAGAAGCAGCGACATCGGCAGTCCCAGGGAAGTCTGTTTTTGTGAAAGAGAAGCAGCGACATCGGCAGTCCCAG
>JAODUD010000033.1:270508-281073 GCA_026784285.1 Stomatorhinus walkeri
ATAATCAGCTACCTTTATTTCAGTAGGACCCATAAAATACCTGTACTTTATATTTCTGCTCCCTACATGGAGTACCTAACATTTGTCTATGTTAAATTTCATCTTCCAGGTATCGGCCCAGTCACTAATTAAATCAAGATCCTGCTGAAGCTGCTGAGCTGCTGGTTCAGTATCTGCTACACCACCCACCTTGGTGTCAAATTTCAAAAGTTTACTGTATATATTGGTGTCTATATCATTTATGGAAATTAGGAACAATAGTGGTCCTAAAATCGAACCCTATGAACGCAGGTCCACTGTGACATTGTGCCTCTTATAACTACTCGCTGCTTCCTATCTGTTAACCAGTTATCAATCCAAGTCGCTACAGTTCCTAAAAGAGGTTAGAATGAAACAGGTGTCAGCTGGTCTGGTAGCATCTGAACACACAGAGTGGGGTCCTGAAGTAAAATATGGAGATATTCCGGCTTTAAAGTCGGCTCCCTATACACAGAAAAAAATATTAGATTCAACTTGTTAACTTTAGTGCTTGAACAATTTAAATTTTGTGAATCTTAATATGCATATTAAAATATTAATATTAATTGTATTTAAACAGTTTAGTTTGATAGAAACATTTCTTATAATTGAATTGTATAAGTTGAAAAAATGACCCAAATTTTTTTTTCTGTGTATAGGGAGTGGATGTAACGAATTATAACTACTCACATTGCTGAAATTAAGCATTGTTTCAGATACCTGCATTTTACGTATATCTTAAGTTGTAATTTAACCTATTTGAGTAAAGTAATCTGCTTCAATGTTTAGTTAACCTCACTGTCTTAAATAGTAATGTTATAAAAAATGGTACAATTGAATACTCAAAATCTAGAAACCTGACTTCTCATTCACACCTTTGTGCACTATAGTATGACATGCCTTGATTCCATCTGATTTTTAAAGCACTAAATCAGTCTCGGCCACAACATCGGCCACAACCTTTTCTACATAGTTGGGTATCTGACGTGTACTGAGAAGTTCATATTTGCCTGACTAGGCATATTTCCGGGCCTGATTTGGTAAGATGTTTGCGTTTGTCTCATTTCTTGATAAAATACATACATACTATTACTAAATCTGCCCGGATATGTACTTTCCTCAAAGTGGTAACAAGTCAGTAGAATCGTGTTCATTTAATACGAATCGAAAGCCAAATTAAGTCCTGAACGTAAGCCTCGCTAAAAGAGTCTCCCTAGATGCGCAATCGCGTCATTGCATCGGCTGCGCAGCATTTAAGGTGGACCGGAAAATCCGAATAAGGAGCCAACTTCAGCCTCGTGTTTATTTCATGAAGAATAAACGTCACTAGTACCATAGCGGAGTACCATAGAAGGAAACGGGACTGAATACAGCTACGTAATCCCCACAAGCGGCATACAGAGTGTGTATGTGTGGGGGGTTGGATCACAAAAAAAAAAAAAAAAACACTGGAAAATGAGTATATGTCTGATGGAACGCTTTGAATATTTAAGAAAAAAAATACATGAATAACATGGGTTTTTTACAGGTAAGTACATATAATAACTTGTAAATAATCCTTTTATTCGTTGAATTTATAAATATATAATATATATATCTGGAGGGGGGATATACAAGGCACGGACAAGCATTCATTTCCAGATCAAAGTGTTGCCCTGCGCAGTTTGCCTTAGTTATGCTCGAGGGCAGCGACCGGCCCCCACCCCCCCATACAGAATCAAAACGCAGCATTGGAAAGCTGTCCGACAGTACACTACGTGGATGACATGCATCTGCACTAATGATATTCAGCAAACATACCAGAGTCGTGCTAAAAGTTGAAATCAAACTTTGGTTCGTTTATGTATTTGACGCTAAACAAACCACACAAAAATATAATAAAACATGGATTCATGTATAAATAACATGGTAGAGTTATAAAAATACCATGTCCGTTTTGCTACTAACAGCTCAGTATGAATAACGATAATATTATTCTGCAACAAAAAAAAAATGTATTTAACAGCACCACCTGAGGAAGTGACTGAGTAATATTGCACTTTTAGTGCAGAAATACAACTGACCAACAATAACTTATCTACCATTCCCAGGGACAGCCAGGGCGAGATATGACATCATAAGAAATATGTAAGCAAGTACACAGGTGATTTGAGCGGAGATGCCAGTCTGAGGGATGTGTGGAAGGCAGGGTTACACTGCAAGCAGAAATGGTTAAAGTACATTTAGCGTGAGCTGCTCCAGAGATCATTTCTGTCAGATATGGGAACTGGCTCTGAAATGTAATGAAATGAGCAGGAGTGTAGGGAGAAGGTCCGGGGAACCAAGTCAGCGCATGCAGGTGACAGAGCAGCCTTCCGATGCCAGCGACTGGACAAGCTCCTCCACCCAGCGCACCTCCGCGTGCACGCTCTCCGCCAGCACCTCATAGCGCTTCTCCAGCCGGCCGAACTTGCGCCTGAGGGCATTGGCGGACAGCGTGGCCGCCCGCACCTCCTCCTGATTCTGCCGGCGTCGCGCCTGTGCACGCTGCAGCTCCTGCTGGATTCGCACCAGCTCCTCCTCCACACTTTCCTTCTCTTCCTTGTACCAGCTCTCCTTCTCCTCATAGATGGACAGCAGAGCGGCCACATCCTCCTGACAGGACCTCTGGTTGCGCTCCAGCTGCAGCAAGCCCTCCTCTGCAGCCGTGATACCCTCCATAACCTGAGAGAAGCGCTCGAAGTTGACGTAGGTGTTGTTGGGCGGCATGCTGGAATGGGACTTGATGGTGTACTCCTTCAGGCGTGTGGTCTTCAGCCGGCGACGCTCTGGCCGGCGCTCGCTCTCCTCCTGCCGGACGTTCCTGCGCTTGATTACCTGGGTAGAGGTACAAACCACGGTCACCTACAGCGGCCAGCACTGTTGGACCCATGACTGAACCTCCTTAGATAGGGTGAATGTGTGTGTTGGCACTAATTTTTACACGCAAAGTATGACTAAAATAGGAAAACAACTCTTGGAAGTACTTTATCATATATTACAGACATGTATCAATGCTCGTTTTTTTCATGCATTATTTCCCAGCACTAGTAAACAGTACATATCTTATATGTAAATAAGTTAGGATGGTGATGTCATTGCCAAGATGAACAGGCTTAATTTAACCATAACAGTGGCGTCCATGAGATTCTGACCTTGATCCATGGATGCTCCAGACTATCTTCGATCGTCATTCTTTTCCTGGAATAAATCACAGATTCATCATGTAGTTTCCAAACAGAAGTTAATAAGCTTACATAAACCAGTTAAATGAAACTCAAATTGATGTTTTGTACAAAGAAAACCAAATTTACTTGGGATCTCGGACAAGCAGCCTTCGTATGAAGTCTTTGGCCAGTTCGCTGGTGTTGGCAAAGTACTCTTCATCAAAGTCATAGTCAACAGCCGAAATGTTGGTGAGGGTTTCCTGCTTGGTCTCTCCGAGAAAAGGAGAAGCTCCACTCAGCCTGTGAAGCAGCAGCTTTCATCATCACATTATAATCAACAGCCTTCCGAAATTCACAGAGGGAGCACAGGGACAGCACTGATGTTCAGGCGATGTGCATAAAGGAGCTCTTTATCAGGGCTTATGGCCTTTTCCATGATGGCCCACTTTCATAATTCAAAAAGTATCTGCTGCCCACAGTAAATGCAACCACACAAACACACTGTAGTATGATTACATGCTATTAGCAGCTCATACCTCAAGGCCAATAAGCAAACATATCAAATACAAATATGTATACTTGCAATGCTGTTGCAACAGTAGCGTTTTGTTTTTTCATTAAAATGCTTACTCGCCGAATGAGAGGGCTGCTGCTGTCATCTAAACAGCAAACACTCGCTGCTGTACAGTAACCAGTAACCCTTTCACATTTGACATTTGCAGTTTCGTTTATTTATGTGTTGGCCATGATCAATTAAACAGGAATATTTGTGGAGTTTGCTGAAAGATAACAGAAACTCAGAAAATGCATAAGCCATGAACAACACTGAAAATAACATTTGAATCATGAATTAGCTTAATGAATAAATATTTGGTAGTGAGATAGCCTTAAGTATACCGTGGATCCGTCTCAGTAACCAGCCACATTCACCTGTTAGCGGCATTTGTAACCGTGCAATCTTGCATTTCTTGCAGTAACTTTTAAACTTTTCTGTGTTGTTAGTTTTGCATTTTTAGTAATAGTCCAAAACATTGTGCTCCCAGTTTTCAGTAGTAACTTTGTGCATATCAGGGCATAATTTAGATGGTATGTATATTTTATAAAAAGGTCTGCATATGAAATGACAAAGCACTTTGGCATGCAAAGTGTGTGGCACAGTTTGTTCAACCAAACCTTTCATTTTAATATCTCTGTTTGCTCTTCCTTGGTGTCAAACCATTTCTTTCCTTTAAGTGATCTCACTGAAAGCCATCGATCATATCCATGTCTTAGCGTGGCATCAAGCCTCGTTAACTGAACTGCAGAAAAGCCTTTCAGACGTGGTCAGCAGCATGTGCTGACCTCCCTTCAATACCCTTACGGCCCACAGGCTAGGAAACACTGCTCTCTGCACTACTCATAATTATTAATAGTAATAAATAAACAAATGGATCGATATCAGTCATGTTGCCCACTATGTGTAAGCGTAATAAATCACGATACAACAGGAAACCAGGCTGAAGCGTACTTACAGGATGTATGTGATGACCCCGATGCTCCTGCACAAATAGGAATTAAGAGAATATTCAGGGGAAGCAGCCAAATCTGTTCTCAGGCACAGGTATATAAGAAAGCTTTATGGCGTATGTTATATCGCTGCGTGATTTAGGTTTCTGGGTTACACGTTAGTCTGCATCTTGGTCTTGGTTGAAAACACCGTTATTCACAAAAAAACCCACTAAATATGACTGCCCTACTGAAACTGCATTTTCACTAGCTTCACAGAAAGCATTTTGACAGACTATGGACCGAGAGCTACTCTATCTTGAAGTACTCCTGCTTTAACAATTACACTGTGATATGCTTTGATTCAGACACAAAAACATGATCAAGGGGAGTTTCCACGGAATATCTATTCTCGATGAAGAAGGAGAGTCTGCAATTCAGAGAATACAAACCACGCACCCCAAGCTTCTCTGGAGGGTTTCAGCATGAGCCATTGAACAAGTTGTACCACAGTACCTAAAGTCTTTTCACACTACACTGAACGTTTAGCACCTTTATAAAGCCTGAGTGTGTGTACAGTGTACGAAATTAGGCAAGATATTACTCCTGTAAGAAATGTACTTACCACATGTCTGCTTCCAGGCCAAGTGGCTCATAGTTCACAATTTCAGGTGCTGTAAAAGGTTAGCAAAGCCACTTCAGCAACAAAACACAAACAATGCCACAAGCATTTTAACATGAGGCAAGCACCTCAAACGAAAGTCGAGATTGCTCACCCACAAACTCAGGGGTCCCAAAGATGTTCTTGAACTCATTGCCTTCTTTGATCTTATGTGCTATTCCAAAGTCTATGAGTTTGATCCTGGGGTTGGCCACATTCTTATCTAGCAGCATAATGTTTTCAGGCTAGAACAGCACACACAGAGAATTCTCATATTAACTTGAATAACGAGCAACATTTTAATTGACCTAAGCCTTTCCTAGACAATGAAAAAAATGGTTCAAAATTTTCAGTGCAACTTCATTATTTGGAATAACCTGTCAACTGTCTTAGCAAGTCTGCCAGGGTAACTTCAGACAACCTGATCCTACCCAACCAAAGCCGATGACCTTCTTACCTTTAGGTCAAAATGGGCAATATTTTTTGAGTGAAGGTAGTGGACACCATCCAGGATCTGCTTAAGAAACTGGGTGGCCTCCTCCTCCGTTAGGGACTCTTTCTCAGCCAAGAAGTCAAAAAGCTCCCCACCAGAAACAAGTTCTAAGATGAGGATAACATCCGTCTTGTTCTCAAAGATGTCGTGCAAAGTGATGATGTTAGCATGCTGGATCTCGCGCAGTATGTTGACCTCGCGTTCAATCTCTTCACAGCTGACGCCACGCCGGCTGGACGACAGCCTCCGCTTCTTGATGAACTTTGCCGCATAATCACGGCCAGTGCTCTTCTCCCGGCACTTGCGCACAATAGCGAACTGCCCACTAATGGAGGGAGAGTGGGAAAAGGGAAAGAAAGAGGAAAAAGATGGATTTTATGATTAGTTATGACCTATCTACCAATTTTCCATAAACACAACTAGCCTGGAGTCCATGCCAGGACGCACAGGGCACAAGGCACAGGACATGCCCACGTTGCCAGCGTACCACACACGGTCCACACACCATCAGGTACTGTGGTCAGTTTAGTGTCATTAATTTACCTAACTGCATGCAATTAGATTGTGGGATGAAACAGAACTTGGATACTCCACACACACACACACACTGGGGACAGGAAGACCTAGAGGAGCAAAACACTGTGCCATGCATATATTCAGCAACAACAAGTGGATTTCAAAGCAGCACCAAATATCACCACGTAGACTGGGGGATAGGCGAAATGAACAGACATCGTACACAATTATTCTGCAGCATGGTTTGCTGAACAGTGTGTTTAAGCAAAGTCTGATTGTTTTTGTCGACACTATTATCATGTGGAACAAAGGCACATTAAAAGAAGATTACTTACATTCCTTTTAAACCCAGTTTCAAGAACCTTTTTTCTACTGCAGCAAATCCAAAGAGCACATGCATAGTCAGGCACTGAGGTCATGCTTACTGCCAGATGGACCAGCTTCCATAAAAAGAAAGTCAGTCTAGTTTGGACTTCATGAATCATGACTCACACTAACACTATCATTTACCAAGCAGTTCCTGCTTCATTGTCCCACAACCTCTTACAGAACAATACATTACAGGACTGGGTACACACATTTGCAAAGGGTGAATTACTGATTTCATCAGCAGTTTGCTGTATATCGTCTGTCGTGGATGACATACCTCCCCAACTCTTCACCCATTTCATAGTGCAGCTCCACATCTTCTTGCCTGAAGCCAGCCATGGCACTTCAAAATGATGAAGAATTCAACTGTATCAAGATGGAAAAGGACGTTGAAAATGAATCTGCAGGCCCTCTAAATAGGTTACTATAAAAGTGATTATGCGTTACTCCTGCATCCTCAACATAACTGCTATTTCCTGCATTATAAACTCATTTATTACTAATTTAAAACAAGAAGGTTGCACTTTAGAGTCTGGCTTATTCCCATGGTACAAACAGCCCTATAGGCTACATATACAACACACAACCACCGAATTCAATAAACTATACAGAATTATATCGGCTAAATTAAATGGCCCTTATCCGTATAACCAATAATAACCCTATTCAGGATAAAAACAAGAGGGTGAGTATAGGATACTTATCAACAATAACAAAGTAAAGTTATTCCTTTAATAATTAGCATATTTACCAACGATTGCCTAGATAGAAACAAGCCACCCGAAAGGAAAGCGAGTACATCACTGCGGGTGCTGTGGGCTAGCTGCCCGCTAGCTGTCCGGCTAAGTGCCGGCTAGCTGTCCGGCTAAATGCCCGCTAGCTGTCCGGCTAAATGCCCGCTAGCTGTCCGGCTAAATGCCCGCTAGCTATCCGGCTAAGCGCCGGCTAAATGCCCACTAGCTGTCCGGCTAAGTGCCGGCTAAATGCCCGGCTAGCAGCCTGCGATGCCGACTCTCCGGTGTCCCTATAGGCAGGACGAGGGCGTAAAGCCGGGCTCCGGCGAATTCCCAGGGCTGGCTAACTGCTGTTCGTGTACAAATACAGTTTCTGACCGATCGTTACATGCTGTTTTATACTTTTCCAGAAAAAGGATTTGACTGGATTGACTTAGCTAGCTAGCTAGCTATAACCGGCGAACTATAACTACAAACTACTTAAAACCCGTAATTCGCTCGTTATCGAGAAAATCAAAAACACACCGCCGTGCGAAGCTAACGAAGCGGCTACACCCAGCACACACTCACATCTCTATCGATCCGCTTCTTCCTTCACCCTTTCCCTAACCGCGGCCGACAGCAGAAACACTTCGTTTGGTATTAAAAGGGAGAGATGACATCACCGCACCGTCGAACCGCCTAAACCAGGAAAGGGACCGCGGCCAGGTAGCTGCGCAGGCCGCCGATGCTCTAATCTGCCGGCTGGAATTTCCTCCAGGGGCGAGTCCGCAACATTTAAAGTCCCAGAGCTGTGGAAAGATAACCTCCATCAAGTATGAAGCCATGTGTATTTATAAACATGCGTGTTTCTGTAAATATATACACAATATAGAATAAGAACAACAATAATATTAAGGCATATATTTGTGTAAAGACACTTTATGAAAGCATAATTGTCCCTGGAAGGATCGTAATGTAATTATTGGTTTATTTATTTATTTTTTACAGATTTGTGTGACATTACTTGCTGTCATTCCTTTTTGTTTTATAGAATTTTATTTGCTAATGAGCATTATTAAAGAGATTTTTTGAAAGAAAACCATCATTGAGCAAGATGTGTACAAGTAGTACAAATAACGTACTACTTTCAGAAAAAAAGGTTAAAAAAATGTGCCTTTGCTTGTTACTGGGGCTGTACCCTTTGGTGTAGGTAATTGTACCTTTCAAGGTACAAAAAAGGACTCTGGTAAACATTTACAAAGGAACAACCCCAGTGACAAGCAACAGTGCACATTTTTACTCTTTTTTTCTTACAATGTATATAAAACAAAAACATCATAAGAAACTTGTACATTTTTGGGTTGATTATTCCATGAAGGGACGAAGTAACAGGCAAGTGTTTTATATATAAATAGCATACATGCATATGTATTGTATTACAGTATATTTAATTGAATTGTTACTCCAAGCCATTCACTGTTTTTTTTTCAGAACCAAAAGTAGTTTAAAATACAGTTAGTGAGATTAACTTTGACCGTGAAGAAGGAGACTTATGGAAATGTCCTCTTTTTGTGCTTTCCAGTGAGCTATGGCTGACCTATGTAACTATAATAGCCAAAAAGTTACAGCATATAGGAAAATACTCTGAATTTTGTTTTTTGTTTTTTTTTGCTACCTAGGCTGTAAATAAGGTGCTATATCTCTAAGAGAAAATATTTACAAAGTTTAAAAAATAAAAAATTCTGGAAGGTATGTGTCATTCACGTGCCAAATGTAATCAAAATCATACTTTGAGATGCAAAAACGTTTTGCTTCTATGACGAACATATACATATGCATAGCTTTTTGTTGGAAAAAATCAAAGTTCAGGATATGTATATATCAGTCAATCGGCATAATTGTACATATAAAACATTCAGATTGAAAGAACCTGTTTTCTGGCACAGAGAAATGGATCGTATGTTCTTAGGGATTCCAGACACTCATCATTACCTGACTGGCATCACTGTGATCTGTAAAACTTTGTCCAGAAACACAATGCTGCCTGAATGCCTTTGCAGTGAGATGAATGCAGAACCATATGAACAACTCATCTAAGATGCATGTTTGACTGGCTGAATCTAGCCTAGAGCAAATAAAAGAGTGTGTCACTGCAGCAATGATCACCTGCAGAGTCAGAGAGAGCACTAACCCGGGGGGGTTGTTAATGAATCAGCTATCCCAGCTAACGTTAGGGCACCCTCCCGCTTTGCCCTGCCCTGCCCTGCCTCGCCCTGCCTCGCCTCGCCCTGCCTCGCCTCGCCCTGCCCTGCCTCGCCTCGCCCTGCCTCGCCTCGCCCTGCCCTGCCTCGCCTCGCCCTGCCTCGCCTCGCCCTGCCTCGCCTCGCCCTGCCTCGCCCTGCCCTGCCTCGCCTCACCTCACCTCAGGAGAAACGGAATGGCTAGTTAAATCGTAACACCTGTGTCTATGGCAATATTAGCCTGGGCCCCCCAGATAAGTCACTCTTCCTCAGGTCCTAAGGCTGTACTCATTCTGCGAATATGTGATCCTTCTCCCCTAACACAGGTTGTGTTCCAACGCCCAGCTTAATTGTTTTTGCAGCTAACTGTCATCTTTATGGAAGAACAGGACTTTGTTATACAGAGCATATAGTATGAGTGATATGAGTAAAAATATAAAATTAGTCTGGTCAGAGGTGAGTGCTTGTTACAGATGATTGTTTTATTTTCATTTTCAACAAAATTGTCAATGTCATGGTATTAGCAACTTCTATTGTTGGGGGATTTGACCCCTGCGTTGACTGCTGCAGCTCCGCAGACTGTGACCTCAGATTTGACCCCTGCGTTGACTGCTGCAGCCCCGCAGACTGTGACCTCAGATTTGACCCCCAGGGTGACTGCTGCAGCCCCGCAGACTGTGACATCAGATTTGGCCCCCAGGGTGACTGCTGCAGCCCCGCAGACTGTGACCTCAGATTTGACCCCTGCGTTGCCTGCTGCAGCCCCGCAGACTGTGACCTCATATTTGGCCCCCAGGGTGACTGCTGCATCCCCGCAGACTGTGACATCAGATTTGACCCCCAGGGTGACTGCTGCAGCCCCGCAGACTGTGACATCAGATT
>JAODUD010000033.1:308582-323949 GCA_026784285.1 Stomatorhinus walkeri
ATGTTGGCATGCTTCCAATCAGAAGGTACCACACCTTCAGATAAGGATTTTTGAAACAGTAAAGTTAAGGGTCGGCAGATAATATCCTCCATCTCTTTTAACACTATAGGTAAGATGCCATCAGAGCCCTGTGATTTATTTATTTTGAGCTTAAAACACAAGAGTACCATTACCTTTCTTGCTTCTTTTGGATAAGAAAAAAGAATACATTTTATTCAAATAAGGTGATGCAAAAATGATCACACCCTAAAACAAAATCTACTACATGTAATATTTTGTATGGCCTCCTTGACTTATAAGAACAGCAGCAACTCTTCTAGACATTAAATGAACTAGTTTATGACATACAGCCAGGACTATATGTTTACATTCTTGAAGGATGAGCTCTTCAGATCCTGTAAGCTGCATGGAGAATGACACTTCTCTTTTCAGAACTGCCTATGAATGTATTTTTGGGCTGAGGTCTGGTCACATTCTTCACCCTGTTCTTTCCCAGAAATGAATCAGTGGCCTTAGATGTATGTTTTGAATCATTGCCGTGTTGAATCAGTGCTCTGTGACCTAGGGCAGAAAGTGATGGTAGCATTTTCTCTTTCGGTTCGTCACAGTACCTCTGTGAATGTATGATACTATGAAATGCAGTTCCCTGACACCTGCCGCACTCATGCAGCCCCACACAAGAACGCTGCCACCGCAACGCTTCACTGTTGGTACCGTGCATTTTTTATGGTACTCCTCACCCTTGCGATGCCATACAGTTTGGAACCCATCAGAGGCAGAAAGATTAATCTTTGTCTCGTCACACCAAAGTATACAGTGCCAGTGGTCCTTGCCTTTGTTGACATGGGCCCTGGCAGATTCTAGACGAGCTTTTTCGTGCATGTGCTTCAGCAGTGTGCGTCGTATGGTGTCACAGGAAGCACTCACCCCAGTTTGACTTGCATCCCGAATTCCTTCAACTTCTCTCATCACAAAACGCTCTTCCATAGGTGTCCTGGACATCTCTGTCAGCTTCTCACAACTCCATCCTTTTGGAATTTTTGGATGACTTCAAACTTATTAGCAATACCTTGCTAATTTTCTTATAACACCTTTTTGTGCAAAGAAATAATTTTCTTTTTTTTCTTGGAACATTTCCATGCAGTTCCATTTTGTCAGTATTGAGTTGAACTAGATTTTCTCTCTGAAATGCCACTTTTAATAGTCAATTATCTTGTGGCCACTTGTGTGATGATTGATTAGATTCATCTGTTTCCTTTTAATTACGATCAGGTTTTTCTCCAAAGATAATCAATGGGGTGTGATTTTTGTATCACCTTATTTGAATAAAATGTATTTTTTTATATCTTAAAGAAGGTGATCATACTCATATGTTGAAACGAATACATGTTTAATAAAACAGGTTTTGTAAAAATACTAGTTGTCCCCAATCATTGAGATATGATCAAAGGTTTTAATGCTGAGCACTGTATATGGAAAAGTGGAGCCAGGGTCAGAAAGTTCAGTCTTCAGCTAAGCATGAGAACAGCATAATCCATGTGATGTCGGGGGGATTTAATGCAGTGCGACTGAAGGTGCCAAACATGGAAGCTCCAGCCTCCTTTTGGGATGTTCACACACACACACACAGTGTTCAAGCTTTTCCAGCTTGTTAATGAGAAGTCAGAGGCGAGCAGGCAGACCCGCCGAAGCCAGAGAGAGAGAGAGAGGGGTTAGGGGGCAGACAGACCCGCCGAAGCCAGAGAGAGAGAGGGGGTAGGGGGCAGACAGACCCGCTGAAGCCAGAGAGAGAGAGAGAGAGAGAGAGAGGGGGGTTAGGGGGCAGACAGACCCACTAAAGCCAGAGAGAGAGAGAGGGGTTAGGGGGCAGACAGACCCGCTAAAGCCAGAGAGAGAGTGGTTAGGGGGCAGACAGACCAACTAAAGCCAGAGAGAGAGAGAGGGGTTAGGGGGCAGACAGACCCACTAAAGCCAGAGAGAGTACAACTCCTCTGTACACAAAACCCAATCGGTCCTTGAGGTGGTTCTGGAGGCAAAAGTGGGTCCTGCATAAATAAATACAGCTAAATATTGTGTTTAATGCATGTCATAGAATGGCTTGTAAATTATATAATCTGTACAATTTAAGGGGGGTCACGCTATATCCAATGTGTTACCTTCAGAGCACTGACCCCCAGTGAACCAACCCACTATGAAATAAAAACAAGGACATGAAATCTTCTTAGAACAAGCTGTGTGTCTAGTTCTCCATTTTACATCATCCTTTTGACTTTACAAAAAAAAAAAAACTAAACAGCATATAACTTTGAATCAGTTTATTACAAAAGGATTTTTTGTAAAAGTTGAAAAGCATTTTTCTATTAATAATGCATTTTATGATGAATGCCAAGCACCACAAAATGGATATGTCATTTCATCATCTGAATGGAAAAAACAATTAAGCATTTCTGGAATGTTCTATACCAAACTCCTTTGAAACAGCCTCTCCAACCTGAAGCTGCAAGTGCCATTGTATAACGGCATGTTCACAGAACTCCCAAATGAGAAAAGGCAGCTGGATTTGACTGATTGCACAAAGCGTGTGGTTTGCTTGTATCCCGGCACCAATATGCTTTTTGCGTGCATGAGTTGCCTGACGGCACCAAGGAAACACCAACAGCAAAGTAATGCGACTCTTTGGCTTGTTTTTGTTCAGTCCTATGGTTCCGCCTTTCTAATGATTGTCCAAGTTCTGCTTTCACACACTTTCTTCCTGCGACCTTTGAACATCTACACACCTTCCATCAGCCTTTCCTCCTGTAGCGTTTACAAACAGACACACCCACAGGCATCCTGTACTCAGGCAATTACATGCCCTGCATGCCCCATCCACACTCGCCCTTCCGGACATCCATCATGAAATGAACCATTTGCCATTCATGTCAACAAGACATGCAGGCAGCCCTTCATTGTGAAGGCAACAGATCTATGCATCTCCACATAAAAAAAAATGCAGTTTTGCACATACACATCTGCAGGACCAGAGGACAGCTTCACGGAGCACTGTTCAGACTCGACCCCATGTGTTGGGCAAAACAGTTGAACAGCTCAGCTGCAGATGTTCACAGGGTCTGTCTTCCACCTCCATACCTTCCAAAACATGCATGTTGGCTTCTTTATCAAGTCCCCAAAATGTACAGACATGCCGCCAAGTCTTCCAGTCATCAGCCGGAACGATGTGCCGACCCTGAGGACTACGGCGAAAGCTGAGCTGGGGGCAAAGACTAGGGGGCCGGCGTTTGATGTCCCATCTCCCGAGGACCTCCCCATGCCGGCTTTGTGCTCGCCACAGCACACTCATCCCATCCAGGGACTCTGCTTCAGTCTCGAAGAAGAGTCCCAGAGAAAACGGGTCTCAAACTGCTAACAGACCATCACATCCCACAGTGGTGGACAGAGCTGCTTCAACACGTCATGCAGCGGCGGCGAATGCTGGAAAACTGAGGGTTTGGATCCACCTGAGGGGATGAAAGCATTTGAAATCCATTAGTATCATGAAGCAAAAAGACAGCGTCGCTTTTCCACCCAACTAGACAAGCACTGCAGTCCCTCAAGATTCGAAGTTTCGCTACAGCTGCTTGTGGCACCGTCACACAACAAACCCCCTTTACAAGTCAGGTTTGAACATTTACCAAGTGTGCAGTGCGAGTTATTAACTTCCCCAGGGTAAGCAGGCGAGGTCCTGGATCCGACAGCAGTCCGCTGCATGTCAGGATACCCTAACTGACCTTGGGCCCAATACCTGCTCGCCGGTATCTCACCTCGCTATAGACTGGGGGAGGCCGGAAGCGAAACTCCTGAATGTAAGCAAAGTAAGGGCGCTGCAGGACCCCAGCGAAGTCCTCTTCAGCTGCCGGGGGGGCCATATTCTGTTCTGCCTCCTCATCGGAAACAATGGCACTGTAATCTGGGGGAGCTGTAGGTGGATGCAGAAGGGGGAGGGAAACATAAGCAACATGCTGACAGAGGAAGGCCCCCCCCCCGTCAGAGCAGGACACTCACGCTCAGGCTGCTCGGGGATGCCCATGCGGAGCCACTCCAGGTTCAGGCTGTACTGGCTGCTGACGCTGGAGGTGCGGCTGCCAAAGGGATGCAGCGGGATGGTGCCCATGACCAGCGGCAGGTCGAGGCACAGCTTGGATGCCCCAGGGACATTCACGCACACCTGGCAGGAAGTAGAACATCCCCGGTTAGGCCTCGGTGCAGGAAACAGCCAGCACGGCTCACCCGGCCAAATTGAGCAGAGGGTACAGGGCAAGAGCTACGGGCTAACCTTGAGCGTGTACTCCACTTTAATGATGCGGCACTGCAGGACGGAGGGACCCACGGGGGGGATCTTGATGGCCCGCCCATGCCAGGTCTCCCTACAGCGAGGAGCCACCCTGTCGCCCCTCAGCGTGACGACCACAGAGTGCTTCTGCTTCATGGTGCCCCGGGCGATGAAGGTCTGCGTCTGGGTGATGTACGCCATGGGCTCCACGCAACGGGATGAACCGTTGTCAAACTCGGCAAAGACCGGGATCACCTCGCCTGTGGACAGGGAGGCGGGCCGGGTTAGAGAACACCACCAAGTGCCCTGGGCCGGCAGGGCAGGGTAGGGGAAAAGGCCTGGGAGGCGGCTCACCAGGGGTGTAGCCTTTGCGGTCGATCTTGGCCGTCACAGACACCTGGCCACAGTTGCGGTACCACACACGTGCCATCTTGTCTTTGGTCCCTGCCTGGGGGGCCTGGGAGAGGGAGGGTGGGACAACAGGCAGTGACACCTCTGCCATGACACCAACACACAAGGCCTTTAAAGGAAACGGGCACCGTCGCTCACCAGTAAGGCCGGAGTGTTGATGTCAATAGGCTCTATAACGGTGAACTCCTTCTTAACCTTTCTTACAGCGGCCCAGGGTCGATGCAACTTCACCTTCACCCAGTAGCGAATGCTGCCATACTTGCCTTCAAACGAGGTCACCAGGGTCCTATTAACAGAAGAATATTGTTGGTAATTCACTTGTACAGTGACAGTTAAGTGCAGTGCATCATGGGAAGAGACATTCAACGTATATCATGCACACATAAAGGTGATGTACTTACTCTTCAGGCAGCTGGAAACTGAACGGGAATTCGTGTTTGCCCGACTGCAACACTGTTACATCTCCATTCTCTAAAAAATATTACAAAATAGCTTAGAGACTTACAAACTTAACAGATCTAAAACGTTATGATGCATTAAATGTAGATTTCCACTGCAGAATACAGTGACTACCCTATTGTAGTGTTGAAACACTCATAAGTATTTGAAGTGCCTCGTTTAACCAAATTGCTTTAGGAACTATGGTTCATTTGATCGTTTTTTCCGCTATTAACGTCAAGCGCAAGTTACACTGACTACCGACAAAGCAACGCTTACGATTTCCTAAGCGCCGAGCGACACGAATGTCAGCGACGTCGCGGCCATGTAAACCTGTCAAAATTAAGTGGAAGCGCAGCGCGATCGCCAGGCGCAAAACTTTTTTTGCCAAGACACGACAAACGCCACTATTCTAAATGTAGGAAAACAATCGTCTTCTGATACGGAGTAGCACTACAGTACCCCAAGTAAGAAAAGCGAAAGTTAAAAAAAACCTTCATGACACTTCACTTCAAGCTCTTGATTGCTCGTATAAGAGCTCATCACTAAATGGCTGTGCCCTTAAGATGCTGGTACGATCTTTCCAAGCATGGGCACCACGTTGGGGTGCCCTGCGACACCCCCAGCATGCAGCCTACCGCGCACTCACCTGCCTGCAGAAGCACCTCCCGGTGGTTCAGATACTCCACCTCGTCGCTGTAGTTCTGGGTATAAGCACTGCTGGCCCCAGCACTGCGGGACTCGGTCCAGTGCACCCTGGCGAAGCCCTCGGCGTGCAGCTTCAGAGAATGCACCTTGGTCTCCCCGGTGAGCTCCAGCAGCACCTTCCCCGAAACCACATCCCCGCTGCTGTACACGGGAGGCGAATTTAGCTCCGGGGAGTCGAAGACGACGCGCAAGTTCCGCACTCCAAAACCCAAAATCATGTCTAAACTGGAAATCAATGCTAAGTCTTGGCCGGTGCCTTTATTCTTGTCAAGTCCACCGAACTCCAACGCAGGACAATTGGAGAAAACAAAAGTGCGGAGCGACTGGTGTCCGGACCTTTAACGTGGTGACGGAGGGCAGGAGGCGGGGCTTCCAGTTAATTATGTAAGGCGCCGGCCAAGGCTTTCTGCTAATAAACATCTCGGCTGGGTGTGGAGGGTGATCGCGGCCGGCCCGCTTTGGCCCAGCCTAGCCTAGCCCAGCCCAGCCCAGCCCAGCCCAGCTCGGCCCGGCCCGGTGATTGATGGTTACAGGTTCTCTTGTGAAAACAAGCTGACCTTGCACGTCCTGGTGCGGTGCCGTGCTACTGCACCCAGGAGAGCCCGTGTTTGCTCCTCTGCGACTCCAGAAAGCACTCGTTGTGAAATGAAAAAGAATGAGGGGCCAAGAAAACATGCGAAGAGGGAATGGATGAATAAATAATGCGGGGGGGGGGCTCTGAAAAGGAAACGCATACTCAAATATTTAGTGTCTCCCCCGATATAACATGAATGAAACTTAATTCATAATACAGATCTAACGTCAAAAACATGTTTGGTGAACAACATTAAATTATATTAACATTTTGTCAACACGTTTTCCCTGTCTTGTAAATGTTTTATCGACAATTTAGATAAATCGTTGAGCAATACGCCTGTTTTCTTTCTGTCGTAAAAAGATGTAAACACTGCAGGAAAGGAAAGGGGACCCGATTACTCTTCACTCGAACTTTGGTCGTGTTATATCGCCACCTTGTGGTGCGATATTGATTTTGACTAGGAACAACTGGATTGTAGATATCTGAAATGGGAGTTTTCCCTAGTAAGAATTTAGTTGCAGACATCCAGAATGATACCCAGAAATAACTGAAATATAATTGTGGATATCTGAAATGCTCTTTTTGACTAGCAAGTATACAATTTTGACTAGGAGAAAAGCCATTGTGAATATCTAAAATGTAATTACAGATTGGAGTGTGACTTGATTAAATGTTAAAACGGTTTGTCATACGTCATGCAATTTGGGGATGGAAGCTTGGATGTGAAATGTTTATGCGTCGTGGTAAAGTGTTGCCACTTACAGGTAACAATGTGATTATTGCTAATCTGAACGCAGAGAAGTTCCGGAATACAAAAGAGAGACTTCACTGTGGCGGCCCCGTTAACAGGAAGTGACGTAAACGACGGACTTCCTCCTCCGTCAGCCTCTTTTTGCTCCGGCTCGGCTGTTGGTAAGGTGTGTGTTGGGATCGTGTCTCTGAACTGTGTGGAAACGTCTGTTAAAAACTATCGATTGTGCCAGGGTACGGTCTAAAATTGTATTGCGCTGTATATTATGGTTTAAATGCAGGGGTGTTCGTTTATAGGCCAAATAAATGTAATTTAAAATGTACTATATGCGCGTGGGGTAGGCCTCGCCGGATAGCTAGCTAGCTAGCTAATTAGCCTTTTACGGTCTTCCCCGAGCCATGTGGCAGTGCTGTCCTGGATAGATCTGTCGATTTGCTCGACGACAGACGAGTGTTTAACAATAACCATTAAAAATATAGTTACTCAGAGATGATGCTATTTTGTCAGCTTGATTAATAGCACATAGCAGACGAACGATGGGCAGCGTGGTTACGTCACATTAACGTTGAAATGTATGGGCTCTTTTCATTTCTTTTGGCTTTAATCTTGCTGGTTGCGTAAACTTGTCTATTTAACCGGATCTTGTGTGTTAACAGCCTGCAAAGATGCAGATCTTTGTGAAAACATTAACTGGGAAAACCATCACCCTTGAGGTGGAGCCAAGCGATACTATTGAAAATGTCAAGGCAAAAATTCAGGACAAGGAAGGTAACTAGATTACTGCCTTATACACGGTACTATGCTGTCTTTCAATTTTAAGGCTGGTGGGTCATTCCCTTCCGCACCCACCAGTAAAATCAATGTCTTGTAGGCATCCCACCGGATCAGCAGCGTTTGATCTTTGCCGGAAAACAGCTTGAAGATGGACGCACTCTTTCAGACTACAATATTCAGAAAGGTAAGATATCGAAACTTCCCTGTGTCGCTTTAAGTGTTGGTGTGGACAATCAAGGATGCATAATGTGCCATCCACTTTCTTTAACATGACTTTCCCTGCAGAGTCCACTCTTCACCTGGTGCTGCGTCTGCGTGGAGGCATCATCGAGCCTTCGCTTAGGCAGCTGGCCCAGAAGTATAACTGTGACAAAATGATTTGCCGCAAGTAAGTGTTGAGTTTGTTGGATAGTGTTATACATGCTGAGGGCTCCTAAGAGCAGGAACCTGTGTGGCTGCTGAGCAGGATCTGTGTCTCCATCTGTCACAGGTGTTACGCCCGCCTTCATCCCCGTGCTGTCAACTGCCGTAAGAAGAAGTGTGGGCACACCAACAACCTGCGCCCCAAGAAGAAGCTCAAGTAGAGTGACCTTGCTGCTCTGCATTTGTTCGCTAGTTGGTAAATAAAAAAAAATTTAAATAACATCAAGAGTTTCTCAACTTTGAATAGTAGTGTGACAATAATAAACATGGCTATCGTCTGGATACTGACTTGGACTCAGGCCTTGCTTCCTGCAAGATCTCTCATTCCAGCAGGTGGCAGCAAAGCTTTATGTAACTCGTAGCCTTGGAGGGCAATTGCGGTACACAGATCAAGGTCATTGTGTCAGGCAGCCGGTGAAAGGAATCGACTATGATGAAACGGTCAGCAATCTGCTGTCCGATAATTAGAATGTCACATTAAGCTGCAGAAGACTTAAGTGCAATTGCCATTTAGTTGAAGCCTGCTAAAGATATAGACTGAGCGGCGTAACCTTAATCCTGGAGCATTGTACTTATTGATAAAACTAAACAGACAGGTGACTTTTTTTGAGTGTAGTTTTGCCAATGTAAAACTGGTCTAATGCGTTTCACCTTACATCACCAGTAGGTTATGAATCTGGGCCATTCTGAACATTTGAGCAGTGAATCCCAAGTCACATAAGCCTTGCAAATAGTTTGTTAGTTCATAAAAGTGCAAATGTAATTCACTCACTAGTTCAGATTTTTCAATTACACAGGGAACTGCTGATCCAGAAAGAATAGCAACTGAAGTGAAATTATAGTTCACTGTCTCCTAGTTGTCCTGCTTTAAAAACAGACATTGTTGGAGGTGAAGGAATGGGAGGTACGTGTGGGCTTTAGTGTTAGTTTGCTGGGGCTCTTTGCAGAACAGTAAAGCCAGAGAGTGTGGGTATGTTAGTCCATTGTAGGCTGTCCATGTGCCCATGTGAGTGAGTGTCACTCATCTCATTTAGTGCCACTTTGTTAAAACGTGGAGGAAGACCCAAAATGCGGGAGTGCTTGGGACAGACATGACCTTGGGTACTGAGATGGCACCTCTGCTCACTAAGCTGATGTGCAGCTGCGATAACTGCAAGTGCTCTCTGATTGCAAGAGCCAATGTTACCAGCTAATAGCTTAAAACAGAAGCATTAAAGACACCTTTCACATTTTGTTATTTTAATAGGAAAAGGGACTGTTTATAGTTCCCAGTTCTTTTTTACATTTGGATAATTGTCAGATGTTAATATGGTGGGAATTAATATTATTTCGTTTTCTATTCCCCAGAGCTGCACTGCAAAATATATTTGGGCATCCTAAAAAAATGAAAGTAGGAGAGAGAGACTCGCCTCACATCATGCCATTGTTCATAATGCATCAAAAACAAAAGACGCTTTCTGCAGTTACTCATCAGAGACCTCAGAAGTCTCATACATATCATGAATCAGCAATCACTTTTTACAAAAGTGTTTCTATTTATATAACAGTTTTTGCTAACAAAAAATAGTGGAAACATGATAAAGTTCATGTCCCTGGACAATACAGTATTTATTCATCAGGACCAAAAAGTATAAATCACACAAAGTCCAACTGGGTGAATATAAATATGATTTGCAGACTGCATAGAGAGGACATGATGCAACAGCATGCATAGGCCTACTGACCTTTACAGAACATGAACACACTTCTAACATTGGCAAGCTACTTCTATTATGGAACCATATTCAATAAAAATACTTAAATATGTTCCAGAAAAATTCATATTTTGAGTAGCACTCCATGTGGACACACTGTACATTCCTTCTCTGTCATAACACCTTACTATATAATATTTATCCATTTCTAATTGCTGCTACTTGTGGAGAGAACACCAAACTGCAAGCTACCATACACATTTTCAGTGCTATCTAGCTAAAGGTTTGCATATTCATACGTTTTGGCAGCTTGACATAACTGCAAAAGTAACATTACTATTTCAGCAGAAGATGCATTAACCTGAACTATCTGGCAGGACAGTTTACTAGCAAGAAACTTGATTAATCTAAATCATACATCTTAAACTACTACATGAATTTCTTTAGCTGCGAAAACCTTCAAAAGAGAAAGGTGATTGAAAGGGATCACTTCATACTTCATGTGTAACTAATCAGTACAAACGGGACCCTGTCTGGTCCACATGTCCTTGTTAATTAATGATTTTCACTTAAGTGGTACAAACTGCGTTTGCTTCGCTTTAACTGGGATCTACCTTCCAAACTCATCTGTCTGTTTTAATGTTCAAAATATACATACGCCAAAGAGAATTGCCTATATGTTGTACAACAAGCACTTTTAAGACACCTGAGACCTACAAATAAAAAACGTTCACCAAGTCAGCATTACTCCGCAGACACTCTCAGTACTCAAACTACCACCATGTTCAAATCTCAGACGAATCACAAGAGCCAATGATGCCTATTACTCCATGCTGTGGTGGCTACGTGCGTTTCGATAAATAAAGCGGACATATACAGTAACCAAATTCCTTGGTTTCCACCAGCTTTCTCCAGCAAATTACCTAATTATCTAAAAATTATCCTATTCGATAAATGTATTTTTTTCCATTGTGTGATAAGAATTTATTCCTATCAAAAGGTGAATCAGAAACATACCTACAGCAAATGTGAACTCTAGTCTTTGGTGTCTGAATTCCCAGATCAGTGGTTCACACACCTGCAGTTACTGAGGCTCTTTTCAGGACTTTCACCTGTTTGACCGCATTAGTTTCAGTAGCACTAAAACGCATTTATTCTAAATGCAAGCATGAGTCTTATCATGAATATTTCCATTATAGCCATACATTGCCAGATGTGTGGTTTCTCTCACAGAAATACATGGAAGTACAGTTTGTAATAATCGCATATCAGTAAAATATAGCAGAAAGCATTGCGTTTATTGTCTGTTTGCTCACAGAGTATAACTATGATGCTGAGATTTAATTTGTGGCATTGCAAAAGAGTGCTCTGTGAAAGTGTTTAAAGACGTACCTTTGTTATTAATTGTAAACAAGCAATTTATTTCAGTTTCAGGTAATGTGTGACAAATTAAGTGAATTGTAAACAGAAAATGTAAATGAAACCTTTAGAGTATTTTAAAAACTAAGAGAAACATGTCCTTCTAAATTAAACATAAAACAAAAATCTTCTCACTCACCACATACAATATTATACTAATAATTAGGATCCAGTATTATAACAAAGCAACAAGCAATTTGATCTTTTGACTTCAATAATTGATACCTCATTCATGCATGTTACACTTGTGTAGGTTCCCTTACAACAAAAAGTGTCAATCATCACAGTTAAAAAAGCATTGACATGGTAACCTGACTGTATTTAGTTTACCATGGTGACTAAGTATATAAAATCACTGAAACAAATTACCTAATTTCTAATGAAAGTATTTGTCATTAGTCATCTTAGAAAGGGATGTGCAGGGGCCATGTGAGGGACTGGTGTTATCGAAAAGCTCACTGGATATGTTATCCGTGCTCTTGCAGACTGACAGCGTCTTCCTTCTGAATAAATCTTCCCCTGACTAATGACTAATATTATCAGATTAGAATCAAACCAGGATTGTACAACATACATTCATTTTATTCCCACCAATTCAGGGAACCATAATCTTAATCATAATAATTGTCACTGTGCACTGGCCAAAATTCTTTCAATAATAATGCTAATACTTTTGTTCTAATAATACGATTAGCAATTGTATATTAAGTGTAATCACTGATGAACTCTAAACTTGGGTAAATGTTTGACTTTATTCTCTGGTGTTAATACTGATAGGTTTAATAAGATACACGGCCCATTAATATCCAGCCCTGTGAAGCCATATTAACACGAAAGATAAACGGATGAGAAAATATCCCATTTTCGACGATAAGGTCCCACTTAGATGCTGTCAGCACACAGACAAGTTTGGCCTGGATGAGTGCAGTGTATCCAGAGAAGAGTGCCTTTCTTACATTCATCCTTCCATCTATCCTTCTCTCCTTCCTTCTGCAGGTTTGTTGTGCTTTTGCATTGTCACTCTGGACCAGCCCTTAACTTCCATCTTTCTCTCTTGGCATTCCCGGGACGGAAGACTATTTTTCCATCATCTTGGCCAGGCTCTGCCGTAAATCATTCAGGTCAAAGATCTTGACATCGAGGACGTTGATGACCCTCCGCACCTCATGCTCAGTCCGGTCCTGCTCCCCCAGGGATGTAGCCAGTGCCTGTTCGGCCTTCTCCACACGCCGTTCCAGTTCCACGTTCCGCATCTCCAGGTGCTGGATTATCCAGGAGAGAGGAAGCCCTGAGGTTTGTGACTCAACATTTACACCATCCAACTGCGTTGTGTGGTTTTAGTCACATGACTCAGCACGACATGCCCTCCACCATTCATATGTAGGTGGGCAGAGCCTAACCAATGTAGTGCAGCCAAACACTTAATATTTGAGTTTAAAACCCGTCCTGCCGCTAATATTTAAATATCATTCAAAAAAAGACAATGCCAGAAGCAAAGCAGTGGTTAAGGACCTGGGGCCTCTTTTACCAAAATTGCGCTTGCACAAAAAAGTCCCAAAATGATTCATCAAACTGAATTTTATTGGGGGGGGGGGGAGCATTCTTTACGGAAATGTAGGAGTAGTGATAGACACACATTTTGGAGACATCGGGGAAAGGCCGTACATGGATCCACCTAAGACACCCTTCTATAGTCATGTGAATGTGGCATGACCGCATTCTTGCTAGTGACTATACAAACAGAAAGATCAGAAGAAAAGTTTTCATGGACCAACAAGATTCTGTTTGCCTATTTGTTTACTGTTTGCGCTGTGTGATGTCTTTGTACTGTGTCTTAGTTACCATGGTTAAATATATGTCTCCCTATGGTGTGGGTGAACAGGCAGACGTGAAAACTACATTTGCAGTGATATCCAGGGCAATAGACTGCACTAATATTGCAATCAGGGCACCTCAAATCAAATCTATTTATCAAATACACAACAGCACCGCATGTAGCAGTAGATGCAGATGATGAAACGAATGCTAATTAGGCTACTTTGTCAACTGAAAGCCATTTCAATCTATTAATGTGCAAGTCATCTGTGATGCCAACATGACACTGACAAGTATAGGAGCTCGATGGCTTGGCTCAACTTTAATTTTTGGTTTCATGAACCACATCAGTATCTCCCAACCGCTCTGGAGCAACACCACGTAATGAAGCATCACCTGTTACAGATACCGTACGCATGTCAAAGTTTGACGGCGAAGTCGTGGGTTTGCCCCTGACAGTTACACTCACGCTGGCCCTGCGCACAGAAACTCCTTTCTTTCTGTCTATTTTCGGATCCGACTAGTTCTCTTTTTGATGGAACAGCGATGTGTCGCCATTCAAGGTGCTTTTTAAGACTTATTATCATGACACAAAGTACAGGTACTATGACAACTAAATGGTTTGACATCTAAGTGCAAAAGTGCTAGAAGCAGCTGTAACATATAAACGCGCAAGATAAATACATCTTTAGAAAATGTATGTCTGTACATGTTATCAGACTTTGCAACAAAAAGGATTGATTTGCATATTATATGAGCACGCAGATCATTTGCACTGACCATTAATGGTTATTTGTGGGCAGTAACTAAGCAGAATCTCAGGATTGTACACATACACACATTTACAAGATAGTTCCAAGACTTCTGAGAGGAAACGTGCATACATCAGGTTTGATAAATCCGGTTTAAAAAAATTTTGTTGGCGGGGTAAGGGAGATGGATATACCATTTTTTTTGGCAGGGGTGGGAGATAGACATACCATTTTTGTCGGTGGGGGTTGGGAGATGGCTAAAGCCGCAGGAGTAAGCATGTTACTCACTTGGAATGAAGTGGTCCTGTCATCCCGGGAAAAGCGATTCATAGAAAGACCCCTTGGTGCAATGGAGGGGCCCAGTGGCAGGCACTCACCTGCAGTCTGTGGACGGCTTCGTCACGCTCCTTCTCCAGCTGCTGAATGCCAGATTTCCTACTCTGCAAAATGCTTATTTCCTGAAAGACAGGTGTGCAGCTGATGAGAGTGGGCGATGACATCATGGCGAAACTGCATGAGTGCCACATCTGTGGTTATTGCTAATCTTCATTTATCTAGATATGTTAGATATTTCAGGCAATACCAGATAGCAACAGGAACTCAACAAGGTGATTTTGTTATATCATATGATATGGATAATTATCACAATATAATTCAAGTCATTGTTTCTTCATTTTTCTTTCAATACCCATTTTTTAAAATTCCCGTAGAATTGCCATTAAACAGGTACAGTACATGGAAAAAGGAAACAAACTGAATGGACTGCAAACTGATATCAAATTTTAATAAATCATACTTATAAATAATGCACAAAGGCGTGCATTCAGCAGGCTGCTGATTCTCCTGTCTGAAAACCGCAATCCACTTACTCCATCTTTCCGGGTCTGCTGGAAATCTATGAAATGTCAGACCTGGTTTATCACCTCGCTGATTATTACATCTGACTGCACAACACGTCTCAGGCATATTTAACAAAAAACTTCACGATAACTAAATATGTTGTTGCTGCTTCTTCTGTGTTGTGAGGCATTGCTTTTGGAGAGAGCACGAGTCACAGCTGGAACACCTCAATAGGGTTAGCGTACAGGGTTAGAGTACAGGGTTATGGTATAGGGTTAGCGTACAGGGTTAGCGTATAGGATTAGGGTACAGGGTTAGAGTACAGGATTATGGTACAGGGTTAGAGTACAGGATTAGAGTACAGGGTTAGCGTATAGGGTTAGGGTACAGGGTTAGCGTATAGGGTTAGGGTACAGGGTTAGCATATAGGGTTAGGGTACAGGGTTCGCATATAGG
>JAODUD010000033.1:343660-353821 GCA_026784285.1 Stomatorhinus walkeri
CTGGGGGATGTGTGGCCCCGGGGCCCCATGCAAAGTCACACACACAGAGCTGGGGGATGTGTGGCCCCGGGGCCCCACGTAAAATGAATAAATCACTATTGAGTAAAACATCTGCAGGCTGCTTTGCTTCAAATGCTTTTATCGGGAGAAAATGAATGTAAGTTTCTGAAAACCCGATGCTCATGTGATCACACCCCTGCTTCTGGTTTGGCCTGAATTCCGCCCCCTTTTCACTAATTCTGTCTGAAAGGTCTGCAAGGCCTTACTGAATACTGAACAATGCCTGCCCACAAAGATCATGCAGTTCCAACAAAGGCACTACTGATAGTGCAGTTCCAGTGGCAGATCCAAGCATTCAGGAGCAGCACACAAACTCCAGTCTGTTAAAAGTCCAGCAAAGTCAGGGGGTGTCCCTCAGTTTTGGTGGTTTGGGAATAACCAAGCACCCCTGGTATCCTTCTGTGCACATTAGACTTTAGCCCCTCTACCAGAATTAGCCTTGACTGGGATATTATTGTAATGAAGAGCATGATCCTGATATTTCTTAAGATGTTATTTTAAACTGATCTAAATAAAAGTAAATGTATTGTTTTGAACAGCTTTTAGAAATTATTCAGTAACAATACTGTATCTTGTGATGCATTCCCAAGCAATGTATACTAATGCACAACTGGAATCATGTGACACATCTAATGAAGCAGGACTATTTAATCAGGCGCTGGACGGAGCACTGGGTGACACAATAGGCTGAGGGCCCATCACGATGCTCGGATGACAGCTGCTCATGTCTGTGACTGTGAAGGGCTATGAGTGACCCAGAGGGCAATGCATGGAGGGCCTGGGGACAGCATGGCTTATGGTGAGAACAGAGCATGCAAGAGTGTTATTGCAGTACCTTTCTCTGTGCTGCGGGTACATTATTACAGGACAGCTCCTTTTCTGTGAAGAAAACAAAGGCAGAGATAGGGCATGCTGGGTAATGACATCATAAGGTCAATACAACACTGTGATAAACAGCACACTTCAGTTCATACAGCACTCAGATAGTCAGAGACTATGCCCCTGAAAACAGATGTGGTCAGCAAATCCATGATGGCCCGATCGAGGTAGCTGGACCGGAACATGGAAGGGGCACCCTGCAGGTCCTAGGGCCACACATCCTAAAATGGGGGAAATCAGCGTAACAGAAGGAGGAGGATCAAAGGACAGTGGTGTGGCTGACACCCTTAGAAGGCTAGCAGGGATTACTGAGGCTAAAGGTGGTTCAGCAAGACCTTCACTCATTTAGATAATAGAGTCGTATAATCAATATCTCATTCACAGGTACACAGGAGACTCTCTGCATCAGCGGAGTTCGAAAACAACCTTATTTTCGGAATGCAAAAGGCTTCGCACTCTGCAGACTTCAGAATCAGCCGGAGATGAGCGGTCAGCTTCTGCAGTGAAACACTGTCTGAAACTGTTGTCCCAGTTTGCTGAACACATGTGGCCCTTGTTGGGGAGACGGCCACAGTGGGGGCAAACAGGACCAGCTGTGCCGATCCTGAGCAGGAGACCAGGAGGTAGAGGTCGACCGCCAAGCTGCATGCAAGGCGGCTCACCATAAATCTGTTACTCAAATAGCTTGTTCTTTTGAGTTTCTGCAGTTTTAAATTAGCTAGTCTTTGACACTGTTCCATGCTGCCATTTAAAGGGACCTCGTCCCTTTATATGCGATTCTGTTTTATTCTATGATTCTATTTCTCTTTATGTTAAAATTAGCATCATGAGGCAGCAAATTTCATACTCTGTGCTAAGATGAGTACTTCAGCTGCACTGTCATCCACTGCAGAGACCATCACAAATGTTTCACTGTCTATAATTATGAAACCAAAATCATTGATCATTAATCCCAATGAATCCCATCTCAACAGAGCTCACTTGTACGTTGCTTTGAACAAAAGCATCTGCTACATGAATAAATGTGATGTAATATTTAAATAATGTTAGCGGCCTTCTTCCATTTTGTTAGAGGACAAATGAAGAAGGGCCTGGAAGGTTGCCAGGTAACTTTGAACCGACTGCCACTAGTCAGTCCTACATTCCCAGATTTCAAACCTACATTTCAAGCCAACTTTCCTTTGCTCTCTGAGCGATTATGGGATGTAATCACGACCAAGCTCCAGTCCCATCTGGAGCACAGCCAGCCCTTTGAGGTGTTCCACTTTTGTTTTGAGCTGCTTGCTCTCCGCAGGTCTGGGATCAGTACTCACGCCTGGAAGGTCAAGGGTTCTAATCCTGTTGTTCTCCAATGCCATAACCGTAATGCCATAAGAGGCCAAAGGGTTCCTGAGCATACCAGACACAGAGAAAAAGAGGAAAATGTCATGGGCTTCATTTGGCCATATCTGCTGGTAATTCTTCCTCCTCTGCAGTCACTTGTTTTTAAATGATATTCTATACATCCTCCTCTCTTGACGCCCCCTTCAAAATACCTCCAGAAGGAAACTGTCGAGTTACTAAGAAACCTGTCAGTGGTGTTTTTTATTCTTGTTAAACAAAGGAAGCATGTGAATGTTTCGGGGTAGGAGCGAGGTCAGAGGTCAGAGTACAAGCCCTGTTTAAGTTACAGGGCAACCAAAGTCTGAGATCTGGTCTGATCGACCAGCATGTTTACCCCATAATGGTGTACAATAGATAACTAACCCTAACATCCCTGTCTCCTGTGACTGCGATCACCCTGACAAAGACTTGAGATTTTCACATTTTAGGATAGGTCCCTGATTATGTCCAGCAGAACCGGCTGGTCGCCATGGTACCAATACTCGCTGACAGGAAGATGGAGATTTTAATAACACCCTCCTGGATTTTATGGCACTGGTCTGGTCAAACCTTTGATAAAAACATTGTGCTGATCAGTTTCTAGAACAGAGATTTACACCCAGGAAAACCACATCTCTAACCTCCTGCTTCCCATCTATTGAGTTCTTTAGCTGAGCATTTGCCGACATAAGTAAGTCTCTGAATCAGTCTTTAAATAGGCCTTAAGACACACATCTGTCTCTTCTGCTGTTATGCAACAGCTGATGTCATATAACCTTATAAGTATATGGTTTTTAAATCTGAAAAATCACTGCAGTGCTTCTCATGCCTTGATCATTTTTTGAAACCCCCCTTGTTACTTTATATTATTTATCATTTCATTCATTTTCCATAACCTTGTTTTCACTATGTGTACTGCCTTCATCTCAATCTATCTATCTGAAAGCCCTATCTGTCAATAAAATGTCTCACTTATGGTATTATCATTTATTGCCTTCTAAAAATGCTAACACTGACCACATTTAATGCTGGAGAACAACATCAGATTGACAGACACCATGTATCAGCATTAAGTTACGTGTTACTTACCAACAACCTAGTATGATCCAGCATTTGGCAGATTTTTGCTAGAATTCAAGAGAAAAAAACTGACAACCATCCAGATGGTCTTTGAAAGAGGACTCTTGCCTGGAGATATCGGTTTACTGACACGCTTCTGAAGACGTACAGATCTGTGTGAGATCGAGCTCCAAATGCCGATGGGGGGGGGCTGGGCCTGTGTGTGATGTCTTTTGCTTCCTGTTCTATGAACGTTAAGCATCTTCATCAGAGACATTGGAGGAAAAGGAGTGGCTGAATCACTCTGAGGAAATACGGTGCAATGGGATACAAGCACTCTGGATACACTAATCCACTGTGTTTGCATATTACACTTGAGAGTTTCTATTAATACACCATCCATTACTGAACAGAAAGCAGAATCAGATTTACAACCATATTTCTGCCTCCCATAACACTAGCCATGTCCTGCAGTAATGGAGGTGGCTTAATGGGGGGAGATTTAAAATCCAAAGTCATGTGTCCCTGGAGGTAAGGAGATGGACGCAATTTTAAAACTTCTCATCTCCCTTTTGTAAGCACTGTCAAGTAAAATACCTGGCCTGTATGCTGAAGTTAACTGAAGTCACTGTCAGTACTGCTAGTGAGAAATTCATTTATTATCTGTACAGATTAAGCATTATATAAAACTTGATAAAATTTTGAGCAGAAGAAATTAAAAGAATTAAGAATAATCATGATCAGCAAGAAAAATCAAGAATAATTATTAAAATACCACACAACAGACTCATTAAAACCATATTGTATGCTACGTGGCATATGAGGAGAATGGAGTCCCTGACGTTGTAATAGACGTAACTATAACCTCAGTAAGAGACCCATGATTCGGCGCAGTCTGGCAACAGCCAGTGCTTACAATTTACCAACTAATGGCTATACAGAAATTAAACATAGTACCCCTTAAATGTAACGTTAAATGTTTATCTATCTGACTGCCTGTATCTGTTTGCCTCTTTGTCTGTCTGCGTCTGTCAAAAGACAAGCAGAAAAATAATTTCATGTAAAGTGGTGGGAATGAAAGTTACCGAAACATGAGCTACGAATTATGTTATAAAAAGATACGTTTCTAAAAATTTCGCCCATCTATAACACTTGCAACAAAGCATGCAGAGATTGTACAAAGTACAGAAAAGCTTAAACTTGCTCAGTGAATTTTGCTTAAATACGGTCCAAATGGTGATTCGTAAGGTCAAATAAAGCATAATAAAGCAGACGCCATTGGCATATCTATCACTTTGCCATTTCCAGACGCGATCTGGAGTATGAAGTACGAACTCCACAAACATTTCACAGAAGCTCAAACAGCATTTGTTGTATTTTTATTCACTTTTGCGATGCTGTTCTATTATTCCTTGTCGTTTGTGGATGCATGTCTCTGAGACGCTTGTACAAACAATGGCGAAATCGCAATTGCTCCTAAAAGTGCAAATGTACGAAGCATAGAGACATCATCAATCTGACTCAGCGGAGGAGGAAGACTGTGGAAGCCGTGCTGTCACCAGAAGTTTTCCCCGCCAAGAAAGAGTATCAGTCCAAGCTGAAATATCTGGGGAATAACCGAAAGACCTCGGAATATCTATTTTAAACTATACAGCTGTTAGAAACGCCGCACATCTAATACACAAACAGCGTGGCACACTTTGCATTTTCATCACCCATTTCTCTCGTACTCGTCCCAAACTTTCATATTTTTTCCAAGCGTGCTAGCTTTACAGTATAATCCTCTTAATACCTAATATGGGTGAAATGAATGTGCGCACTGCTGCAAACACTCACCCCATTTCTAAAAGCCTGGTCCGACCGCTATGCGCTGTAATCCAGTTTCAAGAGAAAAATGGGTTTCTTCCTTTTCCAGTCTCTGAATCTGGCTGCAAAATCTGGCAGCGGGCGATGTGGCTTTTTCTTGGCGTTGTTTATAGGGCAAGAAATTGCATTTCTTCGAGGTATCGATGCAGGCTGCAGTCCCTTTCCATGTGTTGTGTGTTAATTGCAGAGTTTTTGGTATTTCGGATCTGATCCTTATGCGGATCTCCGCACTGTCACCACACCGCTGCCCTTTGTTCCTAAAGTGATCCTCCCGTCCGCTTTTTTCTTCTGTTGCACTCCCGCTCAGTTGAACCACCTTCACTGGCTGCTGAGCATTTTATACTGCAGGGTATATAAAATATCTATAGAGGACATGCCATGTTGCCTCTATTTGTTGTTCCTGCCGTACCCTAAAAGCGGCGATCTGTACTTTTAGTAAAGTGGTGTTTTCCAGCCCCTAGACTAGCAGCTGGATCGATGAACCAGTTCTGTATGTGGCGTTTTGCCCCATATAGATTCCAAAACACTCTCTTACACCCCCTGCTGGTTATGAAATGTATTAACGAATGCACCCCGAGTTTCACGCAATTCAACTGAAATTAAAGACCTAAGAGTTTTCGAAAACCATAGTTAAAGAAGGATTTCACTAATCGGGTAATAATGATTTTAATCAGTTTAATTTGAATAAGGCCATGTGAACTTAAATTGATACTAGTTATATTTGTTTCAGTCCTCATCAGTGTGATATAATTTTCTAGGTCAGTAGTAAAGTGGGCTTTAATACTACGCTGCGCAGTAGGTATCTGGGATGTGCTGTTTTTGGCGCAATCCTTGCTGTTCTATCGGACAAGAGCTGAAGGGGACATCGGATGGGAAGACCTGGATTATTGTATCTAGTTACGTGTATTATTATCATAACGTGTATCGTAAAATAGCTGAGTGCTCCCCGAAAAGTAAGCTGTGATAATGTAAGAGTACCAAACGCAAAAGAAGGTACTTAAAGTGATCCAATAGCTTGTAATATACTGTACGCCAAAAGTCCCTTATCCATCCATCTAGTTATGCATTGACTGATTTTCCTTCAGCTTTCATTGTAACACAGCAGGCAGGTCAGAGTGGACCCCTGTTCGTACAGCCACACTCTCAGACTCCTCTGTGGGATCTGCAGGTATCCCCAGGCCAGGGAGCTGTGATCCTTTCAGCCTGGATTGGCTCTGTGCCAGGCCTGCTGCCCCGGGGGACATGACCAGAACAGTTCTATTTCACTGGCTCTGTTTCAAAGTCCCTCTAGATCTCTGAACTTCTCTCCCCATTACACAGACCTCTCGACCTCATTCTCCCCACTACAATCTGCCCAAAGGTGAGGAGAGGAACATTTAGGGCCATGGGACAGCAATCAAAGGTACTTATTGTTAAAACACTCGTTTAGAAAACAGTCAGGCAGGCAACAAATCATATCCAACAACAGCAGTACCACTAATAGTTATGCAAGGCCCACATAAATGACATCCAAGCATGTGCAGGTGTAGGTGTGAGAGAGCCAGGCTCCAGTCCCCAGACCACAGATCTCAGAGGTGTCAGATCCCCCTGTACATAGTCGCTGTGCAGACCCTGCTCACCTTACATTACTCGATTTTAGTTCATATAAATGACCCTGTTAGAGAGGAGCAATATGCACTAATAGGTCTGTTCTATAACTCCCAGTTCTATTACCACCCCTATTTGGAGATTTCAGTGAACATATTTGCAAGGGAGGCTTGATAAACTAAGGTGAGAATTTCTCACTGGGGTCTGGAGCCCAAATCCTTTGCTCACTGTGTGATCATCACAGCTGCCAAGATGCACTTGAGCACTTTGTTGAGCTTCTTGGCACCACATGCAGGGAAGTTATCAGGGCAGAGAATTCCATTCCATTAGCTGCATCTCACGGAGTACGCGAGTGCTGCATACTGTAGCTCACTTCAGGGGAATTTCATGAAAATGATCTGTGACCTGTAGAAGGTAACAGTTTGGCTTTTGTCTTGACAGAAACACAAAGAGCAGTAGTTTCCCATAATCCATGGTGCTATCAACGGCCTGTGATGCTGTTGGGCTTCTCCAGCTCTTCAAAACGGAACTGCAAGAGAAACTAAAAATGTGGCCTAATATCAGCTATGTTGCCTATTTGACTACATATACACTGTATATAAAACAGGACAATGATTGTGATGATCACATGGTTGTGTGATTGTTTCCTCTGTGAAGTCTGATTGTACCTTTCTGATGCAAATAGCTTTCAGATTCTCTGGTACAATCTGAGGTCTTGATAATTGTCTAGATTTTAAGGTCTTTAATAACAACAACAACAATAATAATAATAATAATAATAATAATAATAATAATAATAATAATAATAATAATAATAATAATAATAATTTATGTATGCATTTGTTTATTTGTTGATTTATTCCAAAGGGGCTTAATTAATATATTCAAAATCCAGTTATAGAAAAACGGCCGTTTTTTGCCTAGTTCTGGAAAATGTTAAAAGTACAAATGACAGAAACTACTACACAAGGCTTAGAAAGCAGCCATACACCCTGCATGGAATGCCAGTACCAACATGTATAATATAGGGTGACCAGATAATGTGTGTCAGTGGGGACACTCTGAGCTACTTCAGGTTATACAGACTACTTTAAAACAGAAAGGCTCCTCTGATTGGCTGTTTGTTTCAGTTCTTGTGCTTTGGTTTGTTTCCAGCTGTTTCACATTAACATTAGTGGCACATGCATGATTATAGGAGACTGACCAATCAGCACACAGCAGGAACTCAATGCTTATGTGAAATCCAGGTCCGTTTAATTGAAATGGTAGCTTACAAATCCTGCCCTAGCTCAAAATTTCCTCCCAGACATGCATGATCTGGTCACCCTGTATAAGATATGAAGAAATTTTGACCATTCAATTGTGAAGCAAAATGCTAAAAAATATTCTTTTTCAGGCAATGCGTAGAAAAGAGTGATTTATACCTTTGCTTTTCTTAGTAATTAACTGCAGATTTTACCCAGATGACCTAAATTTCTAGGTCATCTTCATTTCATTCATTTAGCTAAATTTGTGAGTACTCACTGAAGCTGTAATATAAGCCCACATAATCTGGTTAGCTAATTTGGTAAACAAACGTTTTGTCTTCAGAGAGGGTTGTGACAGTATCTCATAACTGTGAGTGCTGGTAGCTAAATCTGTATGCACAGCAAAAATGTATGAATCCACATACGTCACTTTGAAAGCGAAAAAAAAGTATTGCTTCAGTTTTAGCTCTTCTGGTACCTTTATAATTTTAGCATTCTGGGAAAGAAGCTGCACTCTTTAAAGCAGAATTCATGGTAATTATAGTATATTCTTCCTTAAAATAAAGAACTGGCTTTTTATTAAAGTTTCCGATGAATTCCCCTAATCAGCCAAGCCAATTCAGGTATAACTAATTGTGGAATGCCTAATATCACGCTTTTGTCATTCTCTTCAAAAGATATACTTTCTCATATTTTTCACAGGCCAATTGTAAAACGGCGATATAACAAATAGCATTTGACTGATAGAAGTCATTGAGGTGTCCAAAGCAATAAGTCTGTTTTAAGGATCATACAGTATATGTGAGAGCTTATTTCTCCACCTGTGTACATTCCAGTAAACAGAAGGTGAAAGACATTCTTCTTTCACTGAATATAGTTTTAAATTTGCATGGCAGATAATAAGACAAATGTAAGCAGCTGCCAGAAGAGAATGACATTTGTCTGTCATTCGATACGTGTCTGTAAGGCACAGGAGTCAATGAATGAGGGAAAAGTACAGCTTGGTTGATATTAGCACCCTTCTGTACAAAAATATCCATATTTATTTATTTCCTAACTTCACATTCTATGTTGCCTAAATCCCACCTCTATGCTTCAGTGGCTGAAGATTTTCTCTGGACTCCTAATTGTTTATTGACCTTGATAATGGGAGGAAAAGGTTAATTAAATTTAATTAGGCAGTGATTAGCTAACTAAAGTCATCTGTGCTCAGATTTGCCCTGTCTGTTTTATGTCTTGTTTTTATTTGAATTATTTAGAGAAGTTTCACATTTTAAAGTGAAGATAGAAATGTGAGATGGGCTGAATTCGTGGGGGATTGGTGTCTGCAAATTATCCTTAGCATTGGAATGCATGTTTTCAGTGTGCATGAAGATGAGTATGGTATTGTGTTACTCTCCAAAAAACTGCAATATATAAACACTTCCTAGTGAAGCCTATTTTCCTATTTATTTATTTATTTGCAATGAAAGGATGTCCATTTAATATTGGTACAGGGAAATATGATTGTACTCAGTAATATTTGTTCTTTGAGCTGTAAAATGCAAAACTGACATGGAGCTGTTTATTTTACAGAGAACTGTTGATCTTTCAGTAGATCACCGATCAATATCACTAAAATCTAGTCAGTCACCTTATTTGCTTAGGTTCTCTGATGTCTTTAGTGGTCCTCTAAGGTAATCAAGTCAGTTTTATCAATCACGCTAATCCTGTTGGTGTGACATAGTGGCTCAGTATTTAGCGTTGTAGCCTCACGCTCCAGGATCAATGGTTTGAATCCTGCGGAGACGTCTGTCGTTTTTCACCTGTAGTCCAAAGACATGCTGTTCCGACAACTGGTGTCTCTGAATGCATTTGTTATATTATTATTATTATTATTATTATTATTATTTGAACAGGGGGTGTTACATGATTGTATATTGATCACATTGCTAATTTAATAAGTTTTTAATAACAGCAAATACATTTATTAAAATGTTTAATACTATTACTACTACTACTACTACTACTACTACTACTACTACTAATAATAATAATAATAATAATAATAATAATAATATAATAATAGACTTTCTATTTCTTAATCCTACTGGCAGGTATC
>JAODUD010000033.1:373791-391267 GCA_026784285.1 Stomatorhinus walkeri
ATTATTACATCACACACATCAATCATAGCAGCACCACTAGGAGGGATTATTACATCACACACATCAATCATAGCAGCACCACTAGGAGGGTTATTACAGAACACGTCATACTTTAATAATACCAATCAACCTGCCCTCGATGACGTGCTTTATATATATACACCATTTAGGACTAAATTCTGAGCAATGGACTGAAGAGTTGAGAGATTTGGGAGGGGCTTACCTGCTTGGCCCCCAGCACCACTGGCACCATGCACTCGGGCTCCGTAGCCTGGGTGCTCTCGTCAATCAGGATCGAGCGAAATTGCATCTTGGCCAGACGCGGGTCTCCGGCTCCCACGCACGTGCAGCAGATAACATCTGCATTCTGCGTCGGCCGGGGGGGTTTAAGAACACGCCGTTAAAACTAAACAAAAAAACAGACTGCAGCCCTTTCAGAAAATGGACGCCCCGACAGAGCCCCATACCATGAGTAACTCCCGCTCCGCAGTGCGCTTCAGCGCCCGATACCGCTTCTCGTCTGCAGAGGAAAGTTCCCCGGTCTCGTCCTTCAACTGTTGGAGTTTCTGAAGCTCCGGCATGCTAAGAATACGGAAGGTTCCGTTAAGAAGGCAACTCGTAGCAAGCAGGATTTACATCCCTGGCACCAGAAGCCCACGGGGGTGGAGGGTACAGAGATATTTATAACGATATCAAGCCTGAAAAGTGAAACAGTTCTGACAAGGCAGTCAATTCTAGAGATTATTTAAGAATAGTGCACAAATGTAACAGAATACACAGATCATACGATACTCATATCCAGACTGCGACACACACACTGACATGCCTTGACATTTACAGATGAGCAAAAAACAGCAAGCTAAGAAACGTTGCAGCTATAAATGGGATATCTGGATCCAGCTCAGTGGCCACTTTGGCTACTGGGTACACTGAGCACACTGGGCAGGAGGAGCCAGCGAGGGCACACAGACCACACAGAGAATCTGTCGCCATCTCCTCGCACCTGTCCATGTTGCGGATCTGGTTATGCAGGGCCAGGAAGGACACTGGTGAGTCGATAGCCTCCCGGCTCTTAGCGCAGAGCCTCACCACTTTGAGGCCCGTCTGGTGGATCTTCTCGGTCAGCTGGTCAACGGCAATGTTGCTGGGAGCGCAGACCAACACGGGCCTGAAGATTCAGACAGAGTCAGCGTCAAAGGCTGCCGGGTGAGACGCGCCGCTTAGGGACGCTGACTGCTCCCAAGACGTCATACCCATTGCCCTGTCTGGCCAGGTGGTAGACGATGGTGGCAGAGGTCACCGTCTTCCCGGTGCCAGGGGGACCCTGGATGAGGCTGAGGGGCCGCTGCAGTACGGTCTTCACAGCATATACCTAACATGGGTAATGGGAACGTGTTCATCTCTCATGCCGTGGCACAGAATGGTGTGCGTTTGATGATAGAAAGGTGGTAAGATGAAGGCTGCACACAGACCTGTGAGTGGTTGAGGTCAGGAAGGCCCTGGGCAGTGAAACGTTTGGGGAGCTGACACTTAATGATGACATCCTCCACCTCGTGTCCCAGGAGTTTGTGGTAGATGTACCCAGAGACAGAGGTCTCGTCCACCGCGAAGGTCTTCAACGCACTCTGCATTCTACACAACGGAGGCCGAGATGCTGCTGAAAGTGGCCTAGAGGTGGACACATGGCTGACCGGCACAAAGGCGGCGCTCTCTCACCTGTCAAAGGATGTGGATTTCCACACAAAGTCCACCTGGAAATTGTGTGGTACTTCCACGGGGGCACCGACGCTGCTCCGCAACTCGATGGCAATCTCATCTCCGTAGTCTAAAGCACCGATTAAGGAATATCTTCTTACCAGCATACAACACAAAATATCAGTGTGTTCCCACATCTGCTTTAACTAAACAATGCCTGTGCAATTCTGGAGGTAAAAGGATACTGTCTGGGACTTTAATGACATGCCCAATGCCCTTCCAGAGGGGGGCCAAGTCTCCTTTGTACCGCAGGCAGATCTCATCTCCCTGCATCAGACGCATATCTGTATAAAACAGGAGAGAGACACTGAAGTGGGAAACATGAACGACATCCAAGAGTATATCAGCAAGTCCAACACACACAGCACGGCCACAGGAATGAGTGGAGGCATGCATATTCCATAGGGATGGTACTTGAAGACAAAGCAAGCTTTAAAATATTACCACCTGAATCCGTCTTGGGAAGCGTGAAATAAGCAATGCGCTTTTTATTCAAACCGAGGTCCCAGCGGACCGTTATGTTGTCTTGAGTCTGGAAAATTAAGACACAGGATTTTAGGTTTTTGTTTTTTCTCCCCAGCTTTTGAAAGCAAACACCAACAGGTTATGCAGATGATGTCATGGCAGGCTGCGCAGTCCCGATACCTGAGACTCTTTCAGCTTTTTGTCATAGTCAGCCTCGAGCTTGACAAGGGGCCCAAAAATGTTCTGGTACTGGTAGGCATCTTCATAGCGCAGCAGCACGTGCTGCGGCTCTTCGTCCACCCCAGGCTTCTCCAGGTCCTCCAAGGTCGCGGTGGGGTTTTCCTGCAGGATTCGGGAGAAACAGCACGTGCGCTTAATGACTGGTCACTGCGAGCGAGTGGCGCGCACACGCTCACACGCGAGCCGGACATGCTGGCGGCACCTTCCACAGCTCCTCCAACTTGTTGATCTGCTGAGCTGTGATCTGCCGGGCGCGCAGCTGTTCCTGCTCGGAGGGGATCTTCACCAGCCACGACAGGAAGCAGCGGTCCTGGATCAGCGGCTGCCACTGGGAGCTGTCCCAGTTGATGTCCTTTAGGCTGCTCTGGCTGGCACAAGGCTGCCTGGGGGGGTTAAAGGACATGGACACATGCACGCAAGCGACACACACAGAACACGCAGATATTTCAGAGCCATCTCCAGCCAATTTACAGCAGCACACAATCAAGATCCAATTACATTTAAAAATTCACAAAAGCAGAAAGGAGAACATTGTAACTGCTATAAGCAAGGTGGGAAACAACAAGGTACACATTCAATCAAATCTTAACCGCAATTACTATTTTTGGCAGAAATAGCACAGTAATTTGAAAGGCTTCTAATATTCCTTGTGTTAAGTGTTTTCTGAAAAACCGGGACAGCAGGCAAGTTCCAACTCTTAAAATGCTTCATAGGTACAATAACCATCCCCAAAAGCTGCCAGCACCCCCCCAATACCGTCGTGGGGACCGCAAACTCAAAATGTGAAAATTAAATTTCAATAAAAATCTTAAGTGCTTAAGGCTGTCAAATTAACTGACGAGGTTTGACTGGTAAATCCATCCATCCATCCATCCATCCATGAACATTCTACACCTACTTTTCCTATTCCGGCTCATGAAGCATCCGGAACCCACCGCGGAGGCTACAGGCGTGAGGCAGGGGACAAGCCGGGATAGGGCGCCGGGATAGGGCGCCGGGATAGGGCGCCGGGATAGGGCGCCGGGATAGGGAGGCTACAGGCGTGAGGCAGGGGACAAGCCGGGATAGGGCGCCGGGATAGGGCGCCGGGATAGGGAGGCTACAGGCGCGAGGCAGGGGACAAGCCGGGATAGGGCGCCGGGATAGGGCGCCGGGATAGGGCGCCGGGATAGGGAGGCTACAGGCGCGAGGCAGGGGACGAGCCGGGATAGGGCGCCGACCCATCAAAGGGCATACACACCATTCAGACACACGTGCACACCATTCAGACACACGTGCACACCATTCAGACACACGTGCACACCATTCAGACACACGTGCACACCATTCAGCATGTTTTTGGACTGCGGAGGGAAAGTGGAGTAGCCAGGGAAACCACATAACGACAGGGGGGAGAAGAAGCAGAGTCCATGTAGAGGTGGGAGTGAGATGAGAAGCAGCCAATCTAGTCACTAGGCCAACATGTTTGGAAAAATGAAAGGACTAGTATTGCCAAATAGTGGAGTATTGAATTACCACATAAAAATATCTTTATCAAGACAATATAAATCCATCCTTTGAGATTTCAACAAATCATTAATTACTTGCCAATAGGGATAGGAGATTAATTTTTGCATGATTACAGTTCTACATTATGCAACTAAAAATTTTCATGCTGAGATTCATTCAAATGTGAGTAATGCTGGAACACAAAAGCAGGAGAAAGTTTTTCAAGTGTTTACAACATTTCACAGGCCTCGACCAGACGGTTAAATGCACTCTGCTTGAGGGGGGGGGGGGGGTCGATGACAAAAATCTCTATTTTCTCCAGGCAGGATCTTATCACAATTTGTTTTCATGTAGGTTTTCAAAACCATTTTACAAGTTACTGAACAGCACAACCAAACGAACCCCCCCTATTTTAAAAATAAAGCCCAGTAAGTAAACCTAAAAGGGAAAAAACAACAGTGTATTCCATATTACCGATGTCAAATTCTTTTTAGGGACCAACTCCTCCATGCCATCCATACAATTACATTGCCAGATAGGAAATGTGTTGTGTCTCGCGCATTGCATGCTGGGACGAGGATGTGAAAGGGAGAGAGGAAGAACTCCAAAGCACTACTTACTCTTTGCCATTAGCGGTTAATTACTTTGGCTTTACTTTAGATGCATGCATAAGCCTTAGAAGTGCAACTGACAGAATGTGCACCACAGCGCGATACTAATGATCTCTCCACAAAGACACATTACTAATGATCTCTCCGTAAAGACAGATTGTAGACATTTTTATCATTCATAATTGAATATCAAATGACCCACAACAAACACAGCTCATCACAAAATGAGTACAACACTGAAAATTCATCAGACCATTTTTAAGAGTTGTCCCCAGTGTGAAATTCAAGTCCAGCAGTCAAGGGGACATTGATTTTGTTTTTCAAAACAGGGACAGTGTGCTATCTTGATGTCACATCTGCTGTCACTTCAGGAGTCTCAAGTCACCCTGGCTCTTTGATTACCTTGATGCCCAATTCTCCCGTTACCTCCAGCACGCTTTTAAAAAGCGCTATCAGTTTCCTGGCTGGTGGTTGCCAGCTGGCAGCAGCTACATGGTGTGCTTTGCTGAGAAGGCCCTACCTTTTGTATATAAACCTGAAAATCTGCCACACTTCTGCACTGAGAAACAAAGATACCAGCACCACAGCAGGTTAGCAAACAGCCCCGGGGGAATCACCTCCCTCCACCTGCTCTACAGCAGATGGAAATAGGTGTGAGAATGATCAAATCCCTCCCAATGTTTTAGCCAAAAACGCCCGATGAGGCAGAATCCCCCCGACAGGTGCTGTTTGGCTCCGAGAGGTACACAGAGCACATGACGCTATGAGCTACGGCTGCCCATTCAGGATGTTTCATTTCTCAGTGAAATGACGGAAGTGCCACTATATCACTAGCCTTCTTATACACGGTACACGGCAAACACTGAGCAGCTCTAGTTGCTGAAGTGAGGGAAAGTCAACTGAAACAGATCCCCGAGTTCAAAATTCACCACAAAGATCGCCTCATTTTGCAAACTTAATGACCAATTAAGTTAAATGTGATGCATTCCTGATATAAAAAAAACTCAGCAAAACATTGAGGTAGCTGTATCCCGATCCTCTTAATTTAACCTCACAGAACAGCAATTACCGCTAAATGTTCATCTTTACTATAATATCTTATAAAGATAGTGTTCCCTGAGAAATACAAGTGTTCTTACGAGTGTGAACTTCCCCACCCACACGAGGCACAACCCATTTCCGCTAGCTAAGCGTGGCTCAAGAGACAAATGATCTCTCTCTCCCTGTCCACCTGAAAGCCACAGAACTCAGAAGCCATGTGCACATCATATTAAAAAGTAGATTAAGCTCTTAAACCACAGAAACCTGCAAAATTCAAAGTTTAAAAATGTCAATTATAAACATATTTGAACATCAGTCAGAAAATTTAAAAAGGAAAAATAGCTCAACTTGGCCAATAACTTTGTGTTATCTAAGGTGTTTCTGCTCATCAACCATGCACTTTATATTTAAAACAAGAAAAACAACACAGAATATATCTATGCAAAGCACCCAACCAGATCATACATTAATAGCATCACTGTCAGTGTAATTTTACATATTCCACAAAACTTGTATTCAAGAACTACAGTTATCACTCCCTGTTTTCCTATAACAGGCAAGGGATAAATCCACAACACTAAAAATAACCAATTACCAGCATCTAAGTCTTTGCGCTATAAGAAAAGGCTATTACCGTAATCTAGCTTTTACACAAGTAATGCCTTTAGTTGTACCGATTACTGGAATATCACTGTACAACTTGGCATTTCAATTTGACACCAGTCTATCAGCCAGCTAAGAAAATACGTTATTGAGGGGAATGAGGGAAATATAACATAACAAAACCCATTAAAATTTAATGCCAGAGCATAATACTAAAATCTTGGAAAGAAGTGCAAATGCATACTTAAGAGAAGACCAGTGTGAGTGAGGAGAACAGGCAGAAAGGCATGGCGCAGGCACCGAGGCGCATACCTGCAGAGGAGCACCACCACGGAGTCAGCCTTGGCCGGGATGAAGCCCAGCAGGAAGACGTTCCGGCAGCCACAGTTGTAGCACTCCAGTACCGTCTCCCCCAGTGGGCCGTCCTTATGCAGCGTCACCTCTTTGCATTTGGCTCGGACCAAATGGTTCACGATGTGGCTGCAGGGACAGAAATGTCTATCAGCACTCAGCAGGACAAACGGGAAAGCAAAGTATGCAGGGAGAGGTGATTAAAGGACGGACCTGCCGGATGTGTTCCCACGTCCGTTGCAGAACCACTTCTTACTGGTGTTACAGTAGACCACACATGCAGGGTCATGGATCCCACAATAGCTAAAATGACAAAATTTGACAGTCGTGTTTACCAGTCATTTATTCTGTTCATATTACATATACAAAAGGACATATAAATATACAATTTGGAGAAAAAAAATTCCAGATGTCACAAGGAATTTGGATGCATATTTATACATACATACCCACACAAACTAACTTAAATGCCATTAAAAACATGCTATAACAGTAGGACAGAATAACCAAGGCAATGACACTATAAGTAGTAAGGTTTTAGAGGAGCTCTTTCTTTTAGGATAGGCACTCTACCACACTGGCACTGTAAAGCGGCTCTTCTAAAATGATTAATTTACCACAACAGCCACACTCTGAACACACTGGGACGGAAAGGCGACCCTGCGGTCTTCCGGCTAATACCTGCAGGCATGCACCGGGAGGTCTTTGGTGTAGTAAGTATCCTCCTCATCCTCCTCGAAGTTCAACTCGGCCAGTAGCTGGCTGGTCTTGGCCACAGGGTCGTCCACCCCACCATTCTGCAAGATCCCATCCGGACCATTCACCTGCGCAGGTCCCGGGGGCGATCACTTCATTATTATAGTGCTGTGTTATGTGATCGTGCTAGTGAGTGTTAATGTGTACAGACCCCGCCTCTCGGGAACCGCCACACTCTCAGAAAAGCCGCTCAGCGGCGACCAACACAGTAAATCTAGCGGTGCTGGCGACTGAAAACAAGCTGGGGTTATTAATAAAAGGCGGAAGACAGGCACTCTATACCCCGCCAAGTGGGCTGTCTGACAGCCGTTTATATTTAGACGGTCCGCCGAACCCTTCCTGCACCTGGACGGTACCACCGATGTCCGACGAGCTATTCCTGCACCTGGACGGTACCACCGAGGTCCGGCGGCAAACTTCAAGCGGTTTCACTTTTACACTCCGGCGCTCTAAACGCACCGAAATCGGCAAGGAAAATGAGAATCGGCCGCCTTTAGCGAGCGGTTCTCCTGGCAGCAAAGCGCGCCGGCCGTAGTTACCGGGAAGTACTGGTCTATTGCCCGTTAGCCGCCGTGTCACCCCTACTGATGAGCACCGGGCGTTACACGATAACCGGGTGGAACCGTGTGTGTGGCGGCCTGAGCGCTCGCTGCCGCGGGAAGTACACTGCACCGGGAAGGACACGCAGCGGGAGCGCGGCTAGCATGCCGGCTAACGGGCCTGCTGCTGCTGGCGGCTCCACGTCTCTTCACGGGAGCTCAGCTCCTCGATTCTGTACAGAATTTTTAACCCAAATACGTTGCTGTAAAAAGCAAATCGGGCCCCGAGTGTGTAGACGCACCCGAAGGCCCGGATAGAGCAGCCCCTCTGGCCGCCCCGGCTTGACTCTACACGTCCGGCGGACCCGACCAGCCACCGTGCGGGCTGACGTCAAAGGCACATCCCCCCGCTCGTGGCCCCGTCAAAACGGCGGCACACACCTGGCCGTCGAGCTGGCTCTGCGTCTGGCCCTGGGTCTGCGTTTGGCTCGGCAGGGTGAAGTCGGTGAACTCGAACTCCGAGCCCTGGGTATCTGCCCCAAGCAGCTCCGCTTCCTCGGTGTCCAGGAAGGTTAGGGTCTGCGAGCTCGGCCCGTACGCCTCCACGCTCATGTCTTCGCGGCTGTCGCTGATTATAAAGACTCTGTTTTGCGGATTAAAAACGAGCGGGAAGCACCAGCTGTCCGGTCAGCCTTGGTCGATACGAAGCAACCCGGTTCTGGTGAAATTTTTAACCCAAACAGGATCCGAAACGAACCCAGAAATTAAAGTGGAGAAAAAAACAGCTCGAGAGCTTCAACTCCCACACCAAACAGTGACGATGGCGCTAACGCCGCACGACGTGCCTACGTCAGCACATGACGCCATGACGTCCGCGCGTCCGACACGAAGCCCGTGCACGAGCAGCACACTTCCCGCGAGGACGGGGCTCGTCGTATTTTCCGTGCCTTCAAGAAAATCTAATTCCCCTGTCATCCTTTGGATTTCCTATTAATACTCCAATTCCTACCAAAATACAGTGACACACTCCAGCTGAATTTGTGCTTAAATTGTCCTTTATTGAGATTCTTCGAGTGTGCGTGCCCAGTGATGGATGGGCATATCAGTCAGGGTGTCTTCCGCCTCACTGTAATAAGCATGCACTTAAAATCTCAATATGGGCAATGTTTGAGATGCCTGTAGATGTTTTTGACCCTTTGGAGTAAACTGGTATAAACAGGCAATACATGCAAACTCCACACGTACACAACCGAAGACACGAGCGAAACCTGCAACGCTGGAGGTGTGAGGCTGTGCTGCAAAATGCTGTGCCACCTCTTTAATCATCTATCATTAATCTCCTAACCTCTCATGGTTCTCCTGGCCAGTGTGTGTGGGCTTTTCCACAGATATTCCTGTGACTGCATTAGGTGCAGACATGGCTTACTCAGTAGCCCATAACCAGCCATAGGGATGTTTGTGGAATATGAGAGAACCATAATTAAAGAGCAAACAATTAAGACAACTTAAAACAAAGTCATTTTAGGTACCCTCAGCAGGACAGGCAGCTTCCTGTTTTCTGTTGAGCTAGTGACTGCAGCCGTTTTATCTTCAGCACACAGCATGGCGAGCTGTGACTGCTGCAGTGATTTATAATTTGAGTAAAGAAAACATGTGGACGATGTAGTAGCTCAGTCGTTCAGGTTTGATTCCTGGCTCTGCGTGCGGTTGGATGTTCTCCCCACGTTTGTGTGGGTTTACTTTCACAGTCCAAAACATTCAGTTTGGTTCACTGTTGTGTGTAAATGGCACAGTATAACATCAAAGTAGCAAGTCTGTTATTGATTTAAATTATCTTTCAGTTATAGTAATTTAAAGGCTAAATGTGTAGTGATGTATTATGTGGGGAAGAATGATATTGGAATAAGGAGTAAAATCAAAAGTAAATTGAAAATTACATTCTTTTATTCATTTGGAGAATTCGGTACAACTACTGGGCTCATGAAGCCCTTTTCATGGTGACAAGGTTATAAAGAATCACATTTCAGCCCAAAAGCCCAAATCTGTATGGGAAAATATATTTCCTGTATAGAGGAGTTTGGTAAAAATTTAGGTGTCATAATATATTATAGCAGGAAAAATAAAAACAAACTCTTACATAAGAGGTAGGTATACATATTAATTTTGCAGAAACAGGATTTTGGAAACACCATTTAATGGGAATTATAGAGTAGATATGTGTTAGTTTTACTAATATACTTTATTTTTTTTTTTAATCTGCTAGTCATTAAACAGCCCTTTCTAAAATTGTGACATATTTGTAGTTTTAAAAGGCACTGCTCATAAGATCTTCCATAACGTAACAAGAATCACATCAGAAAAATCAATCCATGATCAAATTTTCATGACCCAACGCTCACACCCAATATAATTTTGCAGTCATTGTTAAGAAGCTGACAACTCAATCAAAATGACTAAATGATCTGCTCATTACACTAAGTCTAGGGGCTGTTACTTCAAACCCAGAAAACCAAAGCTTTAGTCGAAATGCAGGTTTAATGCGATTTTGTTCAATTAGAATCTGTGCTCATATAAAGTAAAATTCAGCACACAGGGTTATGGTTAAAAGGCAGGCTTCTACATCAGCGGGTGCACCTTGCAGCAGGGTGAGCCACCCATGGAATGGGAATTTTACAGCTCAGCAGTTCCTGTGTACTGCATTGTTCTCTGGAATTTTCTAATGGTTAAAGCAAACATCCACATCAGAAAATCAAGATAACCTATCAAAAGTACAGACAAACAATAAAGGAACCTAAATCAATTTTACTAATCTATCCAAATAACTGGAATAGTTGCCTATGTAATTAGGTAAACATACTGAATTTAAGAATATTAAATTTAAACAAAAAAAAATTCAAACAATGTTTTGGAAAAATGTCTTTAAAAATGTAAAACAGCCCGTTTGATATAGTGCTTCAGTAGTGCCATTGGAAAGATGAGCTTGACTCATTTGGAGCAGAACAACAGAGAGCCAAAACTTCAGGTTTCTGTTACTGTGAAGAGATTGTTTGTCAGTATGTTTCACTTATTTTCATTCACTCTATCACATTTATAAAATATATCTAAAATTTGGCTGAGGTTCAGCAGTTTATGGGAATAAAGTCTACAAAGTAATATTTCGGGAGAATGCAAATTCCCTCATAGCAAAACTAACAGGAAAGTACATCAGATTAAGAATTTATTTCCTTTTCACATGGCAGCAAACGTGCAGATCATGTTGCTTTAAAATCAGGTCTGTAAATGTTCTGGATACTTTTAAAATCTGTTCACAGTATCAGTTTGGTATGTACTGATGGGCCTTTGTGTCTTAAAATCTGATCTGTCCCAGGTTACAATAATGGGGGCCCACTAGGGTCAAGTATAAAACTGTTTAATAAAATCTCTGTTTAATAAATATACTGTATGTGGCTGCAGTTAAGCAGAGAGAAAGTCACAAGGTCAGCTTGAAAAAGCTGTACATAGAATAATTCCTGCTAGCATATTCAGAACGGCATGTGTGAACTTAAAAAAAGAAAAACCTCCCTGATTTGAATAACCTTAGTAATTGAAGATACGGTATCACTTCTTAGAAAGAGAAGAGAAAACAAGACAGTGGAACAGGTCAGACTTCCTCATGTAAAATACAGGCCAGAGATGCGGCGACAGTGGCAGGGCAAAGAAGTGCCCGTCCAGACCTGTGCCTTTGAGATTTATGTCCTTCATGCTCAGGCTCTGGGGCAGAGACTCCTCTCCCAGTCTTCCCATAACATCCTGAGTCTGCATCCATGGAACTAAACATGCCACATAAACCAAACCCGACATAAATGCAAACAGGCATTCAGTATTATAAAAGAAAAGCTATGGAAAGAGCGATCAGCAGTCCAGCAGCAGCCATGTCTACTTGGGAATTCAGTATCTGTAGTGATTAAGACTAAGAATCACATTGTGAAATTATGAGGGAAAAAAAACTAAAGGAAATAAAATTACTGGGGACCCAATTGTCAAATATATACTGTGAGCGTTATACGAAAGTTTCTGTGGGAATTCAAAATGAACACACAGCTAATCATGCAAATTCACATTACTTGCTGGTAGATAGTGGATTTACACTGCAGACAGAACCAAGTCACCAGAAACATAAGCACATTTCTGAAACTATGAAATTATATAAACTACACACATCAATCAGTTAACCTTGAAATTACTTCCATCATTCATTCCTTAAAACCATGTTGGTGCAATTCTGGCCTGGAAAATCGCAGAAATACACACAGACATTGGAATACTGGGGCCTCTTGTGAAGAGTTATGAAATGGTAGAACTAAAGCTGAGATGTAGTGAAAAGCACAAACAGTCTGTCTGTAGGATGACTTACTATTGCACAGTGGTGCCTTACCGTACTCCAGCCAACATAGTGTCAGATTCCTGACCTCTCACTCTGGCCCCATCTAACCCTACAGTATGAGGACGATGACAATGACAATGATAATGAACCGTCTCACTAACTGCATAACCTGTCGTTACAGCAAGTTGATAAGCACATTTGGGCCAGATATCATATTGGAAAAAGAATCTCACTTCTGTCCTCCACTTCTCTGGATGTGCTCCTGAACACGCAGATGCACAGCCAAAGGGAAACATCTGTATGGCAGAAGTTTGGAGTAAACGAAGGAGCTGGCTTCAGAGAGGTCGTCTGCTCGTCGTGGGGCTGACCACGCTCCGCTGCCATCCCAGGAAGAGGCTGGCTTCTGCTGGCCCAGGCTGGCGTTCTACGAGTGGGCGTGTTGACAGTGGATCTTCTCTTCGGCCTGCACCAACAGCTGCAGCATTTCCTGCACTATGGCCTGCAGAGCCCTGCCCAGCGCCTCCGCGCTGTACGGTTTGTCGAGGGGGGGCACGTGCACAAAGGCTGAGCGTCCCCGGTTCAGGTACAGCGAGGTGTAGTAGGTGTAGTCACACAGGTACCTGCCATGGGGCAGAGGTATGAGCTCAGAATAAATACCCGAATACTGTTCTTGTATAACGGTATATTATAGGTGCTATGTATTACAAGGAAACACTCCTACAACATGTGAAAACATCAGTGTCGATTCAGCACTAACAAACTGGAGAAGGATTTTTCATATACATCCGTGTGATGTGTAGTCAGGGACTGACTGCAGGCCGCCATGCTGGATGTTTCTGACTATTCCTTAATCAAACTCCTATCATATGAAATATTAGGCCAAGCTGAAGCAGGCCTACCTCTGAGTCATCGGGTAAAATATTAAAGAAAAGTGACAGTCCTGTGGCATTAATGAATGAATGAGAAGCAGATGCACAGTTAAACAATCACTTCATCACACTGTCACTGCACACATTTTTACAACTGCTGATACATTGCTCTATTTTTTTTATTGTCTATTTTGTGTCATTTTATTTTTAATGTTATTGAATTCTTATTCATACTATTTTGTTTGCCTCTATGTTGCACATTTCCTTTCAAATATTATCCAGGAAGCAGGTGAAAAAGCATTTCACACTGCATTTCACATTATTACACATTATGATGATTATTTAGTGAATTGCATTCCGTCAGAAGTGACTGGAGGGCCTTCTCTAGGTCACGGAAGCCCACCTTCCAGCGTCTTTGGACACGGATACAGCCACACCAAGGCCGGAAGCTGCCACTTTCTTACAGACCGAGTCCATATCGATGACCGAGTCGATGCACTCTGGCCCGCCTTCGACACAGCACTGCGAGTCGGGACAGAAGCTGCAGTTGTCTAGGCCCTTGTACCCGTAGTTGTGGCCACACTTCTCGAGGGTGACAGTAGTGGCCATTCCAGAGAGGCCTACATGGACTACCAGCTGGTACCAGACAGACAGGAAGCTGAAGGTTAAAGCAGAATCTGCAGCAGCACATGGACAGACTAACATCACAGGAGTCACAAGTGACACGACAATTCAGGGCCCCAAAGAAAACTTTTCACGAGGACACTGATCAGTGAACTAGGGGTGCAACGATTATCCGACATTGGCGACAATTATCGACAATCAAATTTGACGGCGGCTATTTTTATTGTCGATTTTTGTTGACAGACATTTTTAAACAGAGTGAGATGTTTTCCTTCCTTTCTACCTGCACTTTCCAATAGACTACACCAATAAACCACACTGGTGAGATTGGCTCTTGTGCAATAGCATTCAGCGGCAGGTAGAATGGCGGCCACAAATCAGGCATCATCGCGTATTAAAGTCTGGGACACATGAATTAAAGTTTTCCGTCGCTATGACGGATTTCCATCAACTGAGTGCACTAAAGGTTAATAATGAGATTTATGTAGATCCGAAGGAAAAAATGGGGGGGGCTGGAAAGGCTGTATTTCTTTTGTTTAATTACGATTTAATTATTTTTCCTAAAAATAAACATTATGGTTTCAGCAGTTCGCTTAAACATTGACGGCTGCAGAGTAGCCTAAAGGCTGCACGCTATTTCCCAACACGTGTTGTTAGATGCCAAACTTCATAATAGGGAGAAAATAATTCCCCAATATTTAGTGCCACATCAGTCTCAAAGGCTTTTAATGTCCAAAAACAAAGATGAGATCTGCAAAAGACTGAATGGCATGGACTTCTTGTTGCCTGGCGTATCCAATAATAATAACAAAAACAATAATAATAGTAGGCTAGTAGTAGTATATTTTTCATTTTCAAAAAAAGATCGGAATAGGACGAATTTATGTTTGGAAGTCAGTGGTGTGTCATTAAGTGTCTCATTTGCTAATAGTAAAATAAATAAATAACAGCAGTTTTGAAGTCAGTTCTCTTGCTGTTAACAGAGGAATGGAAAAGCTGCTCTAAATTTGCCGTATTTTTGGTAGGCATTGTGGGATTTTACAGCCTGCTGTAAAATGAGTTTTTATTTGTAAACACAGGCCATATAAATAGCTGATGAGACAAGAAATTACCATGCATTTTAACCTCTATACCGCAAATGAAGTACAAATTAGCACATACAGGTTAAAATGCATGATAATTTCTTGTCATATCAGCGCAAATGCACATAAAACACATGCACTTTTCCACTGTCACAGCAATGGATTGCCGCACGTATCACTTTTAAAGGTGAATGTGTACTTGCGTACCAGTTATATGTAGCCTTGATTATAACAAAGATTGTATCAGAAATTCAGATCAGTATCGGTGCCGATCCAGACATATTTGACGGAGTGGGTATCAGCCATGTTTGACCAATCTATGTCCTATACTTATTTAGTTTTTGGGAATCTCTAAAAAGATAGATTTAACATGAAATAGGAGCTATTTGCACAATCAATCGCACGACAGCTTTTTCCCATTTTACTTGATGATTTTTTGCGGCATTCAAGTCGAACAATAACCTCTCATGCTAAATGTAAAAGCTGGTAGTTAAATAGGAGCCATTTTATAATTATTCAATTTATAATTCAATTAGTCGTCTAATCGTTTTAATAGTCGATGACTAGTCAACTATCAAAATAGTCTTAGTTGTAGCCCTACAATGAACCACCATCTGGTATGTAGCTTGTAGTTTAATCAAGGAGGAGGAAACATACCAAATGATTCAACATGCCAGATGTTCATAGCACCTCAGCTTGTTTTCAGTGCCAACAAAAATGAAATGCAATGTCTGTAAACTAATGCAAAGGCCCAGAACACTGAACATCTGAAGCTTGTGACATTGTTTCAGTTACGTTCTTACTTGCGGGTGGTACTGTTTCCATAGCGATGGTACCAGGCTCTGGACTGCCTGGTACTCAACAGGCACCTCGTAGACATACAGGTCCACATCGCGGCCCAAGCCCAGTTTCTTCAGCTCCTGCGAAGGAATGATTTACAGAGAGCAGAACATAATCAGTTCCTTTTAGGTCCATCTCCAGGCTGTGTAGGTGCATCTATATTTAGGCTACAATTTTATGATAGCACTTAAAAGATTCAGGTCTTCAATCTAAAATTCCAGGTAAGCACTGTCTAATACTTGATTCTGGTTCAGTCAGACAAGCTGTAAGTGAACCAGAAACGTGCAAATCACTAAAAATACTCCATTGAGACCATTTAGAGTGTGAGCTGGTGCAGAGGGCAGAGTGGCCCTCACGAGGCTGCTGTCAAAGCCCCAGCCTCAAGGCCCATTAATATCAAAACGAAGCCCATCTAACCAAGCGCCCGACCTGGCCACAAAGACGCTCTTTGTTTGCACTTAATACCCTTATCAGGTCTGTCTAGACACCCTGACAGGCATTGTCCTGAGTAAAGGAAAGGACCCATCCCCCATCTGAGGCAGCACCAAGACCACCCCTCCCTCTCTTTCTCATTCATAACCTGTAACCGCATGGTAACTCAGGGAAATGGAGGGGGGGGTCACAGGCAGCACAGGATGTTTGTACATTGTCTATACTTTATACATGTTCTTTCATCTTCAGCAAGAAAGTATCAGGATTTATTTATAAGAAGCAGAAGCTTAAACATACAGGAAGTCCTGCGGCATGTTTGGAGTCCTGGAGATGCCCCTACCTGCACGGCCACCCAGCTGGCGTTGACAGCATGCTCTCCGAAGGGGCCGAAACCTGCACGCAGAAGCCATCCAAGTCATCACACACATATACGCTGGAATGATCAATCAGGAACACCTTAAGAGCAATCAGACAGTCCTACTTCATACATTTAAGCATAATGAAACATGTTGCTCAATTTGCATGCAAACGACTCCACCTACTTTACTTTTAATATCTCCTCATTCTATCGCAAGAATATTTTAATAGGCACATTTTCGTTACCCAAAGCTACTCTCATCACAGATCAATTTAGCTTATAAAATCAAGCACAATTGACAAAGAAATTGTGGTACCTGCTGTTGATGGTACAGATAAATATTACTTAATGATACAGCACTAAAGCAAAGAGTAACTTCACTAAATGACAGTTTCTTCAATGAGAAAGACACAGTGCATCACAAGGCCTGCCGACACAAGCCTAAGACCCCATGGTTTATTGAGTCATGGTTTATTGAGCTACCATACGTTTAATCATTTAGAGCTGGGGTAAAATATGAGTCACGATTTCACTCAGAATTGAGACTGATTTTCTCACACAATTTGAGTAATGGATCTAAATAATTTATCATTGTTGTTTAAGCATTGTCTTTATGAACCCTAAAGGAACTTCATTGTAACAACCTCAAAACAAAAGATTTCACTACAAATTTGTGTTCATCCGAAAAAAAAAATCCACAAAGCAAATCCGACCCTTTTTCAGCACAAGCACAACATTATTGCTTAAACTGGAGTTGAAAAAAATTCTTTCCTCTGTTTCACCGTCACCAGCAGTATGTTCAAGTCGGAATGATTTTCTTCTCATTTTTCGAAGCTTTTGCTTTCACCTCGTCACACACATTGACCTCCCAGTGTAGACAGCTCAAGGAGGAAGGGGTATTGATTTCTAATCTAATCTGCCCCCTCTTCCTATGTACAGCTCATCTGGTGGTGAAACAGTCCTCCCAGTGTAGACGGCTGATGGAGGAAGGGGTATTGATTTCTAATCTAATCTGCCCCCTCTTCCTATGTACAGCTCATCTGGTGGTGAAACAGTCCT
>JAODUD010000033.1:394337-407589 GCA_026784285.1 Stomatorhinus walkeri
TAGTGCAAGCAGAATCCTTGGGTTCCTTTAAATCAGAGCTGGATAAGATTTTAACAACTCTGAGCTATTAAGTTCTCTCCAAGCGAGCTTGATGGGCCGAATGGCCTCCTCTCGTTTGTATAATTCTTATGTTCTTATGGACGTCGGCTTTTCAGCACAAAACGGAGAGTATTTCTGCCGGCAATTCAAAAAGCAGAATAGTAGTATGACTAAAAATATTAATGTGATGCTTATTGTGATGCCCAAAAGTTAGTAACCTGTATAAATTTGGGGTATGCTTATGGTTCAAGTCGGTTAGCAGAACATGTCACATGCAACACATGCAATAAGCACTGAAGTCACAATGAAGGAAGTTACACCTCAGCAGCTACATATTTTTTTTAAGTGAGGAGTTACTGCAGTTAAGGTAAAGATGTGCGGTTTCAGTTTCACTCACTACGATAAGAACACTGGTACCACCAATCAATGTAGAATGAGCCCAGATTTTAGCCTAAGTATCTTTACACTTATTCAAATGGAGATTCTAATGTAGCAGGTAAACAACTTTATGGCTTTAATAATGAGCACTGAGCAGCTACAGGGAGAAAAGATATCAAAAAGATCTCCATTCTGATCTCCATAATGCTATTTAATAAACATGAATAGACAGCTCTTAGGGGGGTTTGCCTACTCTGGCGATCCCTTGTCCAGAGTAGCGCCTGTGAGTTCGCACATCAGGTGCTCATGCATAGGGCTAGTGCCGCTGTGCTATGTCATCACAGTCTGCACAGTGTAAAACCATCTTTTTCTTTTGTGATAATCTGAACTAATCCCATAATAATGTAGTGATATTAGGGGAAAACATTTGTCAAAATGAATTTAAGCATTTTAGGATTCACAAAGGTAATTTTATTAAAATAATTTTAAAAATGATGCTGAATCAATATTTTGAATTGAGGCGTCAACGTGAATGACTACGTGGACTAATCGCTGCAGCCCTAGTATAATCTATGCCGAGCCTCTGCTGGATGCAACGCTCAACATAGAGCAAAAATTCTCTCAGGTTAATTTACTTTACAACAACAAAGCTAACAATTTCTTCTAAGTTTGACCTAATATAAAATTATGTGTTAGAATATGGCAATAAATCTATGAATGAGTCCTCACATAATATGTAAGGCTACAGTATACGTTAAATCTAAAAATGTGTCACATTACAACTTGCAAAATATTGTACAGAAGGCTACCTGTTCATGGTATCATCTAATAGGCCATTTGTGGGTGACTGACAACAAAGTAACAATGTATGCATACATGTTGGCTAGTGTTAATCAAAATGTTTAGCGTCTTAAACCATTAGCTCAAATCACACCAAATGGCTCAGCAAGCATGGCTGGATAAGCTCAAAAGATGACACCTTTAGTTCACTGTTTGGTTCCCCCCGCCCCAACAATAATTTCTCCTGCGCCCCTGTGTATGTGACCCTTGTTCAGAGTGCTGCCGATAACATAAGCAAGGCAGCAGACAGTTAGTTAATTAAAGGATTTTCCGCTGGATTGCATAGCAAATACATAACACCATATATACCAGAAGCAAAATACTATCAGGCTTCACTGTGACCAAGCTGACTGGAAGAATGACGTTTTACTGCATAACAGTTCATACGGAGCAAGGTGCTACTGAGATGGTATGCACTGGGCATATGTTGCATAAAGAATCACTCTGTTGAAGAAGTGAGATACAAGGAAAGGTACCAGGCACTAAAAAGTAAACGGAGGGAAGGGGAAAGAGCACATTTATAGGTCAAGATTAGACATAAATAATAATGCATCAGTGAGTCTGCAAAATATTCCTTAATGTAACAGGCCTGAGTCCTGAGTTCCCATAAGTGTGTGCCATATCTCCTACATTGTAACGAATGTGGTAAGCATTAAGTTTGCTGGGAAATCAAACTGGTAATGACTAGACAGAAAGTGGCTTACAATAAATTGTAATTCCTTGAAGAAGATACATGCCATGAAAAATAATTGTGCATTTTACTCGAGAAATACGGCTTTGCAGGAAAGAAAAGGCAAACCGTCACAACCTTATATCCTCGCACCAGCCTTTGCCCCTCATTAACCGTATGTTACTTTCTACAGGGAAAACATTGCGATCGGTTTGAAGGGAAAGTTGGAAAATACACAGGGGAGTCCATATCTACTTGTTAAGCGCCTTTGTGCTCCTCGGGGCTCCAAGGCGACCTGCATCTTATTTGCCGACCCGAGATTTATACGAGGGGCTTTGTGTCTGGAAGCAGGGCAGGGCGACGGCAGCAGAAGGGCGTACTGATCCTTTATTCCCTCCTTTTAATGATCAACATCCATTTCCACGGCCGAGTTCTGAAGTTTCCAACTGCAAACATCACGGGATATATTGGTGCCCCGTGTCATTTTCCGCCCAGTATGTTGCAACTCTCAACTTTCATCTCTTGAGCCACAAAGGGGCAGTGATGCAGCAAAGCAGATAGCACAGCCTCCGCGACTGAAGGGCTATTTCAACGGTCTTATATGCACAAATATTTAGTCGTCGTCCTGCATTGCCACGCCGGTACGTCTTTATGCTCCTGGTATCAGCCGAGCGACAGACTGCTGCTAACGCCGGGGCTTCCAGCAGCTAGATAAACAGTCACCCGTACACAAGCAAGGCAGGGGCTGGAGAACCAACGCTCCTGGAATGTGGGGGCATTTTTAATTCATTAGCGGATGAAAAAGTCTCCGCTATTCGGGCTACTGCGGCGTTCCCTCCCGACGCCTCCAGAAGTGGACTTTGCACGGACACTGTACATCGAAAAGCCAACTTGTCAGCACACTTACCTGTCACCACAACAGTCCGCCTGGTGTTGTCCATTATCTCTTTTTCAGGACTACACACACATGTACCACGCTATAACCCTACCTATGTGTGCTAACAGAGGGTAACTTGTGCTAATTCGCCCCGCTCCTTGGCCGCCGCTCCCCTCCTTCTGTACTTTGTTCCCCACCAACGGATTCACTATAATTGCCCCTTTTTTCGCCTCCGTCGACGAGTCGGCGGCGTGTGACATCATCACGCACAGCACCTGCGTCCGCTGGCTGTCTGTGATTCAACTCAAATAATCGGACAGTTATGCTGGCTTGTATCAATAAATAATTCTGGTTTAAATGATTATTTAAATAATTGTTTATATTTATATTAAAATGATTATTTAAATTACAATTTAAATTATACCAGAACAAAACATCTGGCTGGTTACATAGCAAACTAAGTCACAATAGATCTAATCTGGCCTAGTGGATTAAACAATCAAAAATAAATTATTTAAATAATTATTTACATTGCATATATTTATTGTATATCGTCTTAAAACACCCTCGGTAGGCGTGCCGACGAATTACATTGAATTATTTTAATTACCACTCAATAGGAGCTCTTACATTCCGTTTAGAGTTCAACTATTAATAATTGGGTGTATATTTTAAAATGTCGAAGAGCCAACATCTGTCACGTTTAAATATGTAAAGAAATGTATCAACAGTACTTCTGCTGCTTATCACTGGATGCCCAATGTACCAAGAAAGTTACTCCAGCTATGAAAACATTGTGAGAAATGGCATGCTTTACATCAATGTCAGCTGTTGAAACATTGTGCTACTCGTATAAAAGACACGACCAAGTGCCCTCGACGCCATACCACAAAAAGCCCACGGTTACCGAAGAAGTCTTTGCCGGGTAGTAATCGGATGTTAATCCAGAAAACGTCTTAAACCCGGACAATTCACTTGCGAAACATGAAGATGACCTCTGTAACAAAACAGCAATTTCATATTACTCTTGTGCTAGTAAACTACATTTTCCAAATTTGTGCTTAGCCCGTGAAATGGACAGACCTCACTTTGGTGCCAAGTCGTCGGGCTTACTTAGACGGACGGAATGACTATTCATGTAATGAAAAGGGCCATATTACTCTTCACCTTTAATTATTTATTATTTTTCCGTGATTTTCGGCAATTAATGCGGGTCGTACCGTAGCGTGCAGCCAGGCAATCTATATATCAAAATCGAGTCCTTCATGATGTGAGGTGTGCTATTACTTTTCTCTATAGATAGCGTTACCATGGCGACGTTATTCACGATCAAACACACTAAAAATCCCATAGGAATGCATTGAGTGCTAACTTTTACCTAGCATTAGCCTGTATCTAACTAACCAAGTGAATAGTAGTAAGGATCGTCTTTTTTCATGGGAGTCAAAGGCCCATTGACTTCAATGCATTTCAGTCAAAGTTTTCAAATTGGGCCACCTTGCAACACCTTGCAACCACCTAGCAACACCCTAGCAACCACCTACAATTGCATAGCAACACCTTAGCAACCATCTAGCTATGCCTAGCAACCAGCTACTGAGACCATAGCAACACCTAGCAACTCCCTAACAACCACTTTGCAGCACCTAGCAACCACCTACCATCACCATAGCAACCACCTAGACTTGCATAGCAACACCATAGCAACCACCTAGCAACGCCCAGCAACCATCTAGCAACCAGCTACTGACACCGTAGGAACGCCTTCTGACACCATAGCAACCACCTAGACTTGCATAGCAACACCATAGCAACCACCTAGCAACGCCTAGCAACCACCTAGCAACCAGCTACTAACACCGTAGGAACACCTTCTGACACCATAGCAACCACCTAGCAACACCATAGCAACCACCTAGGATTGCATAGCAACACCTTAGCAACCATGTAGCTACTCCTAGCAACCAGCTACTGAGACCATAGCAACGTCTTCTGATAGCATAGCAACCGCCTTGCAGCATCTAGCAACCACCTAGCAACACCCTAGCAACAACCTACGATTGCATAGCAACACCTTAGCAACCATCTAGCTATGCCTAGCAACCAGCTACTGAGACCATAGCAACACCTTCTGACACCATAGCAACCACCTTGCAGCACCTAGCAACCACCTAGCAACACCCTAGCAACCACCTATGATTGCATAGCAACACCTTAGCAACCATCTAGGTATGCCTAGCAACCAGCTACTGAGACCATAGCAACACCTTCTGACACCATAGCAACCACCTTGCAGCACCTAGCAACCACCTAGCAACACCCTAGCAACCACCTACGATTGCATAGCAACACCTTAGCAACCATCTAGCTATGCCTAGCAACCAGCTACTGAGACCGTAGCAATGCCTTCTGACACCCTAGCAACCACTTTGCAACACCTAGCAACCACCTAGCAACAATAGGCCCATCTCAAAATTCTTCCGGAATTTTCGTTCTAGTTATGGGCCTATTCATGTAATGAAAAGGCCCATATTACTCTTCATATTTATTTATTTATTATTTTTTTATATCAAATTATATATCAAAAGCGAGTCCTTCATGGTGTGAGGTGTGCTATTACTTTTCTCTATAGATCGCGTTACCATGGCGACGTTATTCACGATCAAACACACTAAAAATCCCATAAGAATGCATTGAATGCTAACTTTTACCTAGCATTAGCCTGTATCTAACCAACTGAATAGTAGTAAGGATCGTCTTTTTTCATGGGAGTCAATGGGCCATTGACTTCAATGCGTTTCAGTCAAAGTTTTCCAACTGGGCCCGTGTTCATGCCACAGCAATAAGACTTGGTAATCAACCTGAGGCTTCATCACCCAACACCTTAAGACCCCGAACTTGACCCACACTTGTCTTTCATCCCTCGTTCTCTCCCATTGACCTCAGTGTATTTCAGTCAAAGTTATCCCACTCAGCCAGTGTTCATGCCACAGCAATAAGACTTGGTATTCAACCTCAGGCCTCATCACCCAACACCCCATGTCCACCATCTTGACCCGTGCTCGTCTTTCATCCCTTGTTCTCTCTCATTGACTTCAATGCATTTTTCTCAAAACTTTCCAACTGGACCAGCGTTCATGCCACAACTATAAGATTCGGTATTCAACCTCAGGCCTCATCACCCAACACCCCATGTCCACCATCTTCACCCGCACTTGTCTATCATCCCTCATTCTCTCCCATTGACTTCAATGCATTTTTATCAAAACTTTCCGACTTGGCCACAGTCCATGCAACCAGCTACAAACCAGCCACTTAATTAGATGCACCAGCTGTTCCACGGTCAGCACAATAGGCCCATCTCAAAATTTCTTCCGGAATTTTTGTTCTAGTTCTATTTCATATTGCATATTCCTTTGCCAATACACGTGTGTTCCATATGTATTGTCCTTGTCCATGCGTATTGTATATTCTGTACTGCTGTCTGGAGTGCTGCTAGTGACAACAGTTTTTATGTAATATTATTGTACTGTCGAAATATTTCAAAACGTTTAAATGTTTATAATATTGGGTCTAACTGGTCACATTTATTTGACAATTTTCATTCTTGTTTAAAGGTTACATGGATGAAGCTCAAATGAGAAATCATATCTGCGTACAACGTATGTTTTCTGTAGTTCTATTGATTTTCACCTTCAACCGTACTATGCATTTGAATGCACGGCTTCAGGGCACAAAACACTTTAATCTCCCAGTACTGCAAACTTTTCTAAAATGGATTTTGACTCGACTGATCAAGAGACTAAACTACACATTTGTCAATTATCAACTTTTTACTACTTCAACAAATATAATAATATGGTAAACAATTAATTTAAGATAAAGTTTGTGTATTCAATTCTGAGAGAACTTGAGGAGAAGTTTTCCAAAAACAACTGAGGAAGGAACTGGCCCGCTACTGGACTTTCAAAATAGCCCAACATCTGCAGCTGCTTGGCAGAACTACACTCTTTTCGCCAGGAGAGGGGGCTAGCGCACTAGCCTTTATCACACATATCCATGACGCCAATCGCAAACGCTGTAGACGGCACAATAACTGAGTTTCAGGGATAGGTGTTTGACGCTTGTTACGTACTGAGAACATAGTGTTTCCCTGTTTAGATTGTTTTGCGCGGGTTTCCTGCGTTAGTTCCAAGACATATGATTGGAATTCTGTAATGTTTCTACATTACTTTGTCATGTGTATTTTATATAACCTTTATAGCCTTTGACATAATCTCAACACGACAAAAAACATTTATCTAACCATTATTTTGTGTTTGCTTTTCTAGAGGCGACGGCGTACAAAACTAATAAAATGTTTTACAAACACTTCTCGTAATTTTATCTGGCATTAATCTGTGACTTTGGTGCCGTAATATATTTCAAATCAGTTATCTAATTTGAAAGTTAAAAGAGGAACGCTAGGAGTGGGTGACTAAAGACGGACAGGTAAATGTGTCGGTCCGCCATCCGGAAGTAAAATGGGTGACCTGCTGTTTGTGGGCGGGACATTACGTCACTTCCGTTGTTCTATCGCTTTTATGGCTGGTGCGATTTGTAAATAGGGAGCGAGGGAAGGATCATGGGTAGGTCGATGTAGATTGAGTATGCGCCTGTCTTTTCAACCACACTCGAAACAAGTCGGAACTGTTCTGGTAAAGCACTAACACATACGATACTGGATTTGACTGATTAAAAATGGTAAGGATTTGACTTGATAAACGTCGAGTTGTGAATGGCTAGATGAATGAGCGCAGTTATGGTCGTTTTATCCGCCGCTTCACGCAGGCGTCCGGCGCGGGCCTCAGCCAGCCAGCTCCGCTATTAACGCTGATTTGCTAAACTTTAAACGTACCTCTTCTTACACAGTTTTTCCCCCAGCAGAGTTTACTTTCATGGTTTCTTGCCTTAAAGCAAATGATATCTATAACCTAATTTCCATGTGATTGACGCGCCATTATTCTTGTAACACTAACAGTTCTGTACTGAAAGCTTAGTGCAGGAAATTTTAGCGCTTTCCTTTTGATTATGCACGTGTACTGTGTATGTCTAGCGCTACATGTTTCTGGTAGGATATTTCGGTAGTGGTGACTAGAGCGCATGTTACAGACTCGAAGAGAGTGACTTTGAGTTTTCGTTTGAAATCTTTGCTCCACAGCTGCCCCTGTCATTGCTGAAGACTGCACAGAATCACCCAATGGTAAGCAATGAAACCGAATCACTTGGTGCCTCCCACACCTACCAGCCTGAGCTGGTACGAAAGAAACATAGTAAATAAAGTATCTGAAATGCTTTTAGGTTGCAGTTTTTGATGTTGATGGCCACTATCTCCTTGTCTGTAATGCACACTATAGTAGTTCTGACATGCTTTCATCCTCAGCTAGTGGAGTTGAAGAATGGAGAGACCTACAACGGCCATCTGGTCAGCTGTGACAACTGGATGAACATCAACCTGCGAGAAGTCATCTGCACATCCAGGGTATGTCACGAGACAACCTCTGCCTGGCGGCTGATTTACTGATATGATGCCCTAGAATAACATAAAATTTTAATTTTGTGTGTAATGGAAATGTATCGACCTGTAGTGTTAGAAGTGTATGCAATATCTTCATATAAAGCAAAAAACATGTTGTACAACTCAATAATTCTTTGTAAATCTGTGTACAGTTAAAGTGCCTGGAAATACCATTCCCCGTGGGTCCCCAGTGGAACTACAAACAAATACAAATGCAATAAATAAATGTATAACATCCACAATACAACAAACACAACAGAATTAATCTAAAAAAACTCAACATAATGAATGGCATATAATGTAATTATTATTAAATGGCATATAATTGATCACTACATTATGTGCAGAAAATGAGCATTTGTATGACATTTGTGTGCTTGTACTGTAGATTATGCATACTCGTTACATTAACTACAGGAAGGTCCACTAGGTGGCTCGTTGAATCAGATGTTAAAGGGGAGGTCCAGGCTGAAGCTTGCAGGGAGTGAAAAACTTCCAGTTTTAACACCGTTGCTTTCTGCTCCCGCTGAATTGTGCAGGATGGAGATAAGTTTTGGAGGATGCCAGAGTGCTACATCCGAGGCAGCACTATTAAGTATCTGCGCATCCCAGACGAGATCATTGACATGGTGAAGGAGGAGGTGGTGTCCAAGGGCCGTGGGCGAGGCGGCATGCAGCAGAACAAGATGCAGCAGAAAGGAAGAGGCGGCGGTGCTGGCAGAGGTAGGTCTGATCAGGGTGGGGAGCAGGCGCCGGTACGGCACGGTGTCCGGCTGAGGTAGGGCAGGAATAAATGCCAGAATGCGTTCCGTGTACAGTGTTTGTGATCTTGTTAAAGGCACCGTGCTACAACCCTGCAGGTGTGTTTGGTGGTCGGGGCAGAGGCATGCCCGGGGCTGGGCGTGGACAAGAGAAGAAGCCTGGTAAACCTCAGGGCGTGAAGAACCAGCACTGAAGAGGGACATCCGGCCTTCCCAGGCACACACACCTTCTGGTTTCATTATGAAGTTTTCCATTGTCATTGTCCTGCGACTGCCCGGCCGTGCCGGATGCCACGTCACAGAGTTTGACTTTCCTTTTTTGTTGTGGAGGACTGTTATTGCTGAAACGAAGACTGTTGATTTATAATGTGATGTGTTCGGAAGAGAATTACTAGTCACATGTTAAAAGAAACAAACCGTTCCCTATTAGGTGAAATGTTTCATTTGCATTATGCTACAAACTATAAGTTTAATAACTTGTACTTGATGACATGGTATGTGTCCTCTGTATGCGCTTTGTCTTCAGCAATGTTCAGTTATTTGTATCGGGAATGTTAATAAACCATTTCTGTTAATCCTAAATTGTTACTCATTTCTGGAATGCGGACATAAGCTTCCTTCTGATACATATTGTTTTGAAAGCTGTTGAACGCCTGGTAGTTTGTATGTGCACACTTCTGTTGTCATGTGCACCGTGCATGCCTCATTTTAGGTTGGGAGGTTTTGATTAATAGGTTTTAATAATTGAGGATGGAGTATTAGTATACCAATGTTTAAACTTAATAGGAGGAGATTTTAATTAATTATAATAATGAATGATGAGGTCCACCAAATGTGAATTGTGCTTAGTGTTTTTCTCTAAGATTCCTTCAGTGATTCCCTTTGTGAACACTTGATAAGGTATCCATAATGCTGTCACACACTTACCTTAGAACTATTGTTCATTGCACAAACAGCACTTTAATACACACAAATACTGTACTTAAAACATATGCACACAATCTTCTGCTTTTATTTTAATACTTCAGGTCAGTGTATTCTCAAATTTTTCTGCAATCAGTTTTCTTAATATTCTTGTCTTAGGAGTGACTAGACTTACATTTCAGTAAATGTTGTATTGGTGATGAATCTTGAATCTAATATTTGTCACATGGAAATCCATCCTGAGGCAGGATGTGCCTTAACTAAATGTACTCACCAGAACAAAGCAGTGACTGTGTTCTATAAGCACTAAAGGATCTGCGATGGATGGGCTCGTCGTATTTCTCAGTCTGGTAATAGCAATTTTTTACTCTCTGGATTTGAGCAAATGTATACTATTTTGTGAATACTTATATCTGTGTTGTGTGTTATGTGTTATGGGACTGGTCAATCCTCAAGTTTAGTCTTAAAAATATAATTGTCGCATGTAAGCAGTCGTATTTAGCATATATTTTTTCTCAGCTTGGCTCTACAGGTTTATTTTTTTGGCCATTTTATGGTGTTTGTGTTGCATTTTACAGGCCTGGTAAATGTTTCAGAAGGATTTTTTTAGCTTTGAAGTTTCTCGCTTTTGGACGCATTTTTTTTGGTGATATGTGATTAAACTAGGAGGAAAAGGCCAGTTTATTGGAAGTTAATTTTCACCTTTAAATTCCAGATGTTGTCAATTTGGCTGTTTATGTCAGATGCATGCAGAATTACCAAACTGGACTACAAGCACCTGGCTGTACAGATCCTAACTTTAGCTTAAATCGACGCAAATTTCTGTTTGAGTTCAAGTTGTTCAGGGAAGACATTTGCATTTCCCTGTGCACTTTTAATATTTTAAATAATGTCAAAATACTTTAACATCTGAAGTTTGCTGTAAAGGACAAAGCGTGTTTATCTGCATAGCTGTGGGCAGGCCAGGTAGTTTTGAGTTGTTATCCGTGGCTCCAGCTGGAAGGTCACGTGGAGCCTGCAGTAATGATCTCAGCAGTAGTTTCCTCTCTCGCGGAGCCCCCACCCATGCTGTCACCTCACAGCGCTGTATCCCAGCTCCCAACAGCCATCCTGCGTCATGCTCCATGTCAGTGTTGCCATAGCGATTAAAGGATGCTTATTCTGTGTTGCTGATGCAGGCAGGCTGTGAACGTCATTGGTTTCCTTGAGATACTTGGATATTTGTACGACCAGGTGTTCTCATGTATTTATAGAATTGTGATAAGATAAATACCACATCTACAGTATTTTTATTCCATAACTGCAGTAGTGCTTTTGACTGTACCTGTCAAACCGATGTGTTGTGTTATCAAGACCTTTATGTTCACATCAAGTGTTTTTGGATTTCTTAGTGGCTTCTGCTTCTCAGATGAAACCACACACATCGCAGTGGCAGCTGAACACAATGTTCTGAGTGTAACACAATCAGTCTTGGTCAAGGAGGTCCGCTGCGGTTACAGCTCCCGGCTCATTTGATCCTCTTTCCTTCTCAGTGACGTTTACAGCCAGGAATACCTACCAGGGCAGCTTGGAATATGTCATTAGCCATAGGTACAAGAGAGGGTTTGAGGTCCAGTGGCATTCAGGGTTTCCGTAGCAACCTCCTGTTTTCTTTATGCATTAGTGGTGGTGCTCTTTTGCTTGTGGTTTTTATTAGTATAATTATGCTCATATATTTTTTATGGAAATGTACCCATGGGTGGTTTCAAAGCTGTAAATTCATACCAGGAACAGAATGTGATAACTTTTTAATCAAAAAGTAATGTTGCATACTGATATTCAGTAGAAACCAGGTCTGCTCCGTTCAGTACTAAAGATCATACCTTCTCCTTCTGGCTCTAGTTTAGTTTTTGGGAACTTGTGGTAGTCATAAATCAACCGTATGATCTTCATACTTAACTGTGGATTTGAGTCACGCATGTACAGTATCAGCACTGAAATACAAAAGACCTAAAACTAACTAAACGCAAGCCAAATACAAAAAAAATGTGTATATTCCTTTCCTACAATGTAACTTTTTAACTATTTGATTCTTTGGCTTTTGGGAATTTTTTTCTTCTAAATGTGATTTTAATGTCTTATTTAAATTTCTCCTTCTGCCTTTGTAAAGTGCTTTGAATTGCCTTGCATCTGAATTGTTATATAAATAACTTGCCTCACTTTGCCAATACAGATCAAGCTTTATCGGCCATTTTATGAAAATTTATGCAAGTACAGGAGATGGGCCTTAACTTTCTATTATTGGTAAGGGTGCAAGTTTGGCAGGTGGTTTAAAGTCCTTTATTATGGGAGATGTTATCTGCAAATGTCCATTTTGCAAAAATTAAAATTAAAATGAAATAGCACCATTTGCTTTTTAATTTTCCACTCATGTATGAGTCAGATGTGAACAATTAAAAAATAAGAACCCTTTTTAACTTTTCATTTTCCAATTTAAAACCTTGTCGCCTAACCATGACTACGGCCAAGAAACGAGAACGGAATCCACAAACGCAGCGAGGAGCACAGCAGCGATCCATAACTCCTCCCACCGGAATCCACAAACGCAGCGAGGAGCACAGCAGCGATCCGTAACTCCTCCCACCGGAATCCACAAACGCAGCGAGGAGCACAGCAGCGATCCATAACTCCTCCCACCGGAATCCACAAACGCAGTGATAAGCACAGCAGCGATCCGTAACTCCTCCCACCGGAATCCACAAAGACAGTGAGGAGCACGGCAGCGATCCGTAGCTCCTCCCACCGGAATCCACAAACGCAGTGAGGAGCAAGGCAGCGATCCGTAACTCCTCCCACCGGAATCCACAAAGACAGCGAGGAGCACGGCAGCGGTCCGTAACTCCTCCCACCGGAATCCACAAAGACAGCGAGGAGCACGGCAGCGATCCGTAGCTCCTCCCACCGGAATCCACAAAGACAGCGAGGAGCACGGCAGCGATCCGTAACTCCTCCCACCGGAATCCACAAACGCAGTGAGGAGCACAGCAGCGATCCGTAGCTCTTCCCACCGGAATCCACAAAGACAGTGATAAGCACAGCAGCGATCCGTAACTCCTCCCACCGGAATCCACAAACGCAGTGAGGAGCACAGCAGCGATCCGTAACTCCTCCCACCGGAATCCACAAACGCAGCGAGGAGCACGGCAGCGATCCGTAGCTCCTCCCAC
>JAODUD010000033.1:409413-420119 GCA_026784285.1 Stomatorhinus walkeri
CCGACATACGGAGGGTGTAAGGCGACAGTACCGACATACGGAGGGTGCAAGGCGGCAGTACCGACATACGGAGGGTGTAAGACGGCAGTACCGACATACGGAGGGTGTAAGGCGACAGTACCGACATACGGAGGGTGCAAGGCGGCAGTACCGACATACGGAGGGTGCAAGGCGGCAGTACAGACATACGGAGGGTGCAAGACGGGCACGCCAAGCAGTACGGAGCTTCGACTAGCGTCCCCAGCTCCTGGGATGGACAGTTTGTGGGAGTTTCTTTGCACATCTGTTGCAAGTCAAGTGATCCGGTGACTTCGTGAATGAATGCGTGTAGTTTAGTGTGAAACATTCCATGTACACTTTGTCTGATCTATATCCTTGTGGCTCTAACTGAATTAGCACTTATTAAAAATGGGTGAATAAACAACTCGGGTTTGCAGTGATTAATCGTTAAACGTTAAAATAAAACCAGTCATGCAAATTGGTGAGTGTATATATATATATAAATGTTTGTCATAAAAATGCATTAGAATAACTCATCGCTTCATCTTGCATGACCATCACACCCGAGACCTCTCAGGGTCGCTCATCACACCCGAGACCTCTCAGGGTCGCTCATCACACCCGAGACCTCTCATGGTTGAACTCTTCATATCACAATGTTATTACAAACTCTTGGCTCTGACTTTTTTGTCACAATTTAAAAGCAGACTTCTGAGGTCAGTTTCACCTTCATATCGACTTGAATCATGTTGTTGCTGCTTTTCTGTCATCTTTGACAAGTGTGCCACCCTCACTGTCAAACAGATTACATCAGCAGACAAGCAACGGGAAGAATTCACATGCCAATAATAATACCTCCGTTAGTACTACATCAATTTATACAAATCATCTTTTAAGCAATATATTTTTTATTTATATTTATCATTGTTAATTAGTGAAACAGCTACCTGATAGGCTTGTTAGGCTAGGAATCGTAATGTACAAACATCCTGAGTGGGTTGGCATACCCTCTATATGAATTTAGTCTGTATTCTGTAAATCGTTGGACCATTGCCAGGTATGTACATCTTGCACTTTACTGACATCTTGTTGGATATCTGACACTACAACTGTTATACCTTAACACCCCAGGATTGAACAAAATCGGTATGTCTATCTACACAGAAACAATACACTGCTCATGTCACCCATGAGGACGTCTGCTTTCCTTAGCTGGAGATTTTGCACCTCAGGAAATTCATGATTCATGAATTCTGAGGTCAGTGAAACCTGTTACTTGAGTATTCCAGTTAAATGGTAACTACAACTTTATAAATTATAGCCTTATCAAACAAGCACTAGTCTCACTAGAAATCATTTCATAGCTGTATTACTGTAAAGTTTATCTGGTGTTTCAGAGTAACCGCAGTTTTAATATGCCCCTGTCATTTGTGCTGGATGTTAACATATGACCGCTTTTACCTTCCAGTTCTGTTGGATGCTGCAATCGCAGTGTATAATCTCATATTACAGTTTCCTTAAGTTAATTAGCCTCTGATTTGCAGTATAAACTTACCCCCCACATCTACATTTAGCAATGAAACTTAATGCTTTGCCGTCTTTCAAACTGTTCTCCGCTACTGGTTTATGCCAAATGTGCCACAGATGCATCAGTGGACATATCTGATTGTGAACAGTGTCCCACATTATTTTCACACAGTAATTATATATAGTAATAAAAACATAGTAAAACGGATTATAAATGGCTTTCTGGGCTTAAATTCTCTAAGAAAATCACTTCTAATCGCCAACAGTCATTCATGAAAGGAGTATGAGCAAAAAAATGAAATGTTAAGAATCTCTGAAGGTGAACACAAAAAAAAAGACAACCACCCATCCTATTTGGGTTCATTGATTTCTGTAGCTTCATATGCTGTCCTTCCCTTCATATTTCTCAAAATGAGATCTTTGACGCACAGTGATAATTACCAACTCCCACTCACCCACACAAATGGACAAATTTAAGCCTCTCTTTTTTCAATTTTATCCGTGGCTCAATTATATAAATTTGTATGCCTAGTCCGGTGTTGCCTCCATAAGCTTTTAAATTAAAGCGGCGTATTTACCTGAATTGTAGTTTATTTGGTTTCTACATGTATTTTTGAGTCTACAAACCAATACTGCTCACCATGTTGCTGAAATCGCACTATTAAAGCTATTTTCCCCATCGGGTACATTGCGAGATACATCATTTCCCTCAGGTATACAATTATCTGAGGAACGAAGCATATTTAATAATTCAGTTTAGCATTTAATTTCTAAGGATCTTTCTAACGCAGCTGTACATGCAGACACCTGCTCCCGCATGCATTAATTCACTTTGTACCTTTCCATTGAAAGCCAGTCGATAATAATAATAATAATAATAATAAATTTCGGTGTCAGAGTCAAAGCATAGTCAAAGTAAATGGATCCGTATGCCCCCACTAAAAGCCAAGGGAGGGACCTACCTTCGCCGCCTTGACATCATTGCCGACGCGGTCTGCCCCCGCCTCAGCTCCCGGGATCAGCCTGCCCATGACGCACAGCCGCGGCTCCCACACACTGCCCACCCCGCAGTCGCATGCCAAATTTGGACGGAGCCTCCGGTGCCGTTGCCATGCATGGGAACATCGATCTGAACCGCAGTCTTGAACGAGCAGAAATGTCCAGCTAAGAAGAACCACGGAAAGGAGCCTGGGCGTAGGAAGTACTGAAAAGCGCTTTTTAAATTTAACATTAAATTTAACATGCAGTCCCATGGAAATACTGCTTCCGTTAGTTGGTCAATCACGCAGCGACGGGTTATATGGGCATCGTTGCCTCCTTAACTATAGTTAAGCGTGGGCAGAGTTAATTAAGGGATCGTGACAAAGCGGACAAAATGATTTGCTTCCAGTCTGAAGTGCAAACAAGATGCAAATTAATTGCAACTGGGGATAAACGGAGATGATCGTGTTTACTTAACAAGCGTTAAAAACTGGCGACGTATTACTGCGAATATTGGACATTTTAATGGAGAAAACCGTACCAAAACAATGAAGCAATAAAGATTAAACTTTTTATTGCTATTGTTTATGTAGCTTAACCGAAAGACACACATAAGGATCTCTCTAAATTGGTGGTCTTTACATAATATTGTTAAATGGCACCGCCATGGTGTAGCCGAAATCTAAAACACTTAGCCAAGCCTTTCAGTCTCAAGGAGGTAAACTTTATAGCGCTACCAACTGAATAAATCAGCTTTAAATAACCTTAGATAGGTTCTACCGATGACGCAATTTCATTTTGCAATGGCGTCAACCAAAAATAACCTTTGGAATAAAAGTCATGGTGAAAAGTGGCTCGGTGTTTTACAAATATCATGTTGGATTGTTCATTTTATTATAAAATACTTGGTTTATTTGCTTAAAGAGATCAAAACTTAATTGTCTGATACAATAAACCACTAATGAAGCCTTATTATGAGTAGGTACGAGGGCTGTAGCGAAACTGTTCAGTCACTATTCAGTTTTTGTGCAATTATAGAGAAAGCTACGAAACATAGGGGAGAAAATCTTTGTGAATTTAATATTAATGGGAATTTTTGACGCGAACTCCCTGATCATGAGCTGAACCCCCGTTATATTCAATTCTGTAGTTGTTCTCAAAACCTTGTCGATTAATAGATTAGCTGCAAGGACCACAGTCGTATCCTTTAACCCTTCGTGCACTGAGCTTAACCCCGTAAACTACGATAATTTAACAAAGTGCTCTTGCGCTAAGGGGGGTTCACTGTCCAGTGAGCCTTTATCTTCCTCTTAGATGGAGATGAACACAGAAAATGGGAAGTGTGAGGTTACTGTGTAGGCTCAGGAGATACTGTCAGCTGAAACAGCAGAATAGCGGAATGCAGAAAGAAGAGTGATTAGAACAGTGTCAATCTTAGAAGCAGGCAGACCAGCATTTCACTGCTTACCGCAAATACTGTATGGAACCGAACTTTGATCTGATATACTAAAAGCAATACCGTGTCTGAAAGTCTGACAAGTTAACCTCCTGCGCCTTTGGAATGAATGAATCCAAGGTTACCAGTCTGTGATCTCCAAAACAAACTGCTATGTTGAATTTTTATAACCGCCTTTGAGTATGGCCTTAATGCAGCCGTCATGGAGAGATGAAAGAAGGCGGCCGTTCTAGCGGCGATTTGTTAGCTTTACCTCAGGAATCATGTTATGGTCTGATAGGACCTTCTGGACATAAATAGCAATGATTGGTTTGGCATCAGAAGCACTAAACTGATACTAACCCCATGTTTACACTGAAATATGTGGGCGGATTTCTTGAGCCTTTTGGTGATCTTGGATTTCAGAGCTAAGCACCTTTGTTTAGCTGCTTAGAGGCGATTCACATATTCTGGGCAAGACCGTAATGATAAACATTCATGAAAATCCACCAAGAAGTGCCTGAGCATAAAATCAACACTCTAACGGGCTGTCTCCTGTCTGAACACTGGAATCCAGTTGAGTGTTTGTGGTTAGAAATGAAAATGCAATGCACACTTAGAAACCAGAAGCTGTAAATAATTTAGAAGAAAACAGAGAAGTGGTTCAAACCTCTGACGTTACATATTAAACCCTGAACAAAATCATTTCTTAATGCCATGGAGCAAAGGATATTTACTTTTTTGTGTTACAAAAGTGAAGGATTTTTTTTTAATGGCTCATTCTGTTGCATGAAAATGTACAGTCTTCCTGGTGAATGAAAACAGGGCATTTGTTTTGCAAAACATCTGAGGGCCTGTACACTATTACTTTAATGTACAAAACTACATCGCTTATTCTCTACAATCAATTAATACAGAAATGCTCAGTCTGTATTTATACCCTCTCTATATGAATGTTATGTGTTTGGTTTATATATTTGCCATAGATTTACAGGCTTCGAGTTTTTATATTGGATTTTCTGCCTCATTCATTTATATGGGAAGTGTTCCAGGGTGGAGTGATTTTGTTCATAGCTCCAGAGTTTTTGATGTCCAGCTCTCTCCGGACACATTTTGCGTTTTTCTCCAGTGTGTCTGTGGGTACTTAGCTTTCTGTCCACGAGCCGAGAGGTAGTTACGGCAAGTTCTAAGGCATGATTTGCCTTTTGCGACAGACTGGCATTCTGTCCATCCAAACCATCACTATGTATGTCTTATAAAATAGAAGGTTCATCTTCCTTTCAGCCCAAATGTTGGCAGATACTCGCTCACTCCACAAGAAACATTCAGTTTAAGGTGCAGCTTCAGTTTGCTCCGTCACCTCCATACCAATAATTTATTTTTTAATCCCAGTTTCCCTGCTGCTGTTATTTCATGTTTGTTGAGCTCTGCACCCATGGTTACATGATGTTTTTTCATTTTTCATCTTAGTAAGCTATAGCATTAAACAGAATAATAAGCCATGAGGTGTTTCAAGCACAAAAGCATATGGTTAAAAATCTCAACATACACAGTGAGTTACAGCGAACATGGTTCATTTTTAGATTGTTAAATAAGTGTTATATCTGGAAAGCCACAAAGCCGTCAAACCTGAGAAGTACAGTAACTACAGTAAGTGTGTTTTACAGCTATGAACAAAACCTCAGAACTATTTAAGATATTTGTTTCACAAAGCTGTGTTACTAGTTTAAGGATAATATACTGTATCATCTGTACAATAGGCAAACTGCTTTTTGGACGGAGCCTCCTTTGTGACTGAAGAAAATATGTAATTTGTTAAAACGTTAAGGAACCTGGGCCATATTTAACAAGCATCAATAGAACCAGAGATTCTGTTTTATTTAGGAAATTGATCATCCGTATGAAACACCAGCTATTACAGTATTGTGTTCATTCCAATTTTAATTTATATTTATCCGATTTGGGTCATGGTAAGTCAATTAGGAGAGTTTGACATGGACTCAATTATTTAAATACAGGTCTATTCATTGGGGGATGAAAGGAGGGACATGTTCGCCCCCTCAAAGTCAGGCGAACTTATTTAATAACTACTTATTGATATCCTAATATAATTAGCTTTGCGTGCAAAGTACATAACTACGTTTGTCAGTATTCGTTTGATTTATAGCCACTATACATCCAAACTGGAAAAATGCTGAAAAAATAGTATTTTTTCTTGCAGATATTTTCAATGTCATTACTTTCAATGAACCTGTTTTGTGAGCATTTTAAGTTCTTATGTTGTTATAAGGTGACCCCTTGTGTGTAAAAAGCCCATATAAACCTTTTGGATCAAATTTATTGTTGGACAAGAAATACATCTCTAAACACGGGTAACAAGTAATCTCTGCGTAAAACACGTTTGTTATGAGCAAGATAAAAACACTACCGTTCATAAACTTTTTCATGAAACAAAAGCCGGTGTGACGCTAGTTACCATTATTACTGTGCCAGTGAATCAATTATTGGATTGGACTATCGGCGTATCCCAGAAATGGGATCTATTTGTTTTAATCTAATCGTCTTTTAATGCTACTGATTTACCACGAATTTAAGCGCGAGAAATGGTACAAGAGTGAAAACACTTCCCTTTACTTGCGCGGTTGTCTACACCGCTCAAACTGCGTCAACACGGAGCCATGAATGTAACATGGAGGGCACTCCCTTTCGCGCTCCTATAAATAAGACTGACGTCAGGCACGCCGATATGAAAGCATGCTGCACCACGTGATGAAATCCACAGTTCGCTAGCGGCCCTCCCCGCTGACCCCGAGTTTGCTATGACATCACACCACAATGCACCGCGCTATTTGCAGTTTACTAACCGTCTCCGTAGCAACAGGAACTAAGCGCTGCCCCTTATTCAAATAAAACAGGAAGAAAACGTCATTTCTATCCAATCTGAGCTCTCTGAAATGACATAATGGAATTTAGGACGATAGAAAAGGAAGCGAATGTGAAAACCTGTTCATAATAGCTGCTCCTACTCCGGGCGGTGGAGGGATATATGTATTAGGCAGAGTTTGGATCTAGTTGTGATTTTTAGAATGTGGACAGTATCTGTATTTTGATTACAAAACCAACGTGCGTGAACAAGTTAAATTAGTCACGGAACTGGAGTTTTGTGAGACATCTGGAGTTAATAAAGTTAAGGGAAATCAGAGATCACATCGAAGCTGCTGAGTATCTTGGTTCATGTAAACGAAGCTTTTTTACGAAGCTGTTTTTTGTTGAGTAGTGTCATCGGTGCCCTCCACTGAAGCATAATGTTCCGCTTTTCCTTACGAATGTAATGGGACGTGATGGAAACGCCCTTTCGTTATGGTGATGTGAGAAGTACAACCAGCGAAGCACATTCGACTATTCCAACGACACCATGATGAAGAAGGATATGAGTTTAAACCTGAGCGACCCAAGCTCTAATCTGAAGCCGCACCTCAGAGACGCTGATGGGATTCTCAACTCCCCGGACGTCGGGCTCTTGAAACTGGCGTCTCCTGAACTAGAGAGGCTAATCATCCAGTCTAATGGCATGGTCACTACCACACCGACTTCTCAGTTCCTCTATCACAAGTCAGTAAGCGATGAGCAGGAGTTCGCTGAGGGCTTCGTGAAGGCTCTCGAAGATCTTCACAAGCAGAACCAGCTAAATGGGGGCACATGCGCGCAAACAAGCAGCCTGGATCTGAGCAGCAGTGCGCCGGTTGTGACCATGCATGCAGACCTGCCGGTGTACACGAACTTAAACAACTACGGCAACGGACCTTTGGGGACCACAGTAAATTACTCCACGGACACTGTTCCCTTCCCTCCTCCTCCATCGCACCACCTGGGAGGAGCTCAGCAGCAAACGCACACGCGGCTGCAGTCCATGAAAGACGAGCCGCAGACCGTGCCCGACGTGCAGAGCTTCGGCGAAAGCCCACCTCTGTCGCCCATTGACATGGACACACAGGAGCGCATTAAGGCGGAAAGGAAAAAACTACGGAACAGGATAGCTGCCTCCAAGTGCCGAAAGAGGAAACTGGAGAGGATATCTAGACTGGAAGATAAAGTAAAGACACTGAAGACGCAGAACACCGATTTGGCATCCACTGCGAGTTTGCTAAGGGAGCAAGTAGCTCAGCTCAAGCAGAAGGTCATGAACCATGTGAACAGCGGTTGTCAGTTACTCCCACATCAAGTTCAAGCGTACTAAAATAAAACCGCTGTTTTTCGGTCCGAATAAGCTCTGGGACTTATACTGAGTCTTAATCGACTCCCCGATGGTCCATATAGCCTCTATATTACAAATAAGGACACTATACTTACATTAGGGTTACTTGTAAAAAAGATGTTTACAAATTTTATTTTATGCCTAACCCTATACGGTTTGTTAATTTAACAAAAGGAGCAGTCAGTTTGAGCCCTTTTGTGCTTTTTGACATAAACTTGTACAGAAAACTCATCTAACAGAAAACTGCATGTCGGTGACAAACTCGATGAATGCTAGTAAACGGCAGTACCATTGAGTGCATGTTAATGTTTATTATACCTTAAATGTTTACAAGCACTTACGAACAGATGACATTTTACACAAACTGACCTGCAATGTCTTATTTTTAACGTTTTAATTTTTTACTTCAGATGTGAAACTTACATTTGCTCGTTCTAACTTTTTTGTTGCACCGGATGCTTTTCCTTTCACATTCCAAATAAGAATTGCTATGTGGATTATTTGTCTTTAAAGTGTTATCAAATAAAAAATGAAACTTTTAAATCTAACAACGCTTATTTTTATAAATGCATTATTACTGCATTCAGATAATTCCACTTTTTTCCTGCTCGGTCTGCCTGGGAGGAGCGTCATTCTTAAAGCGGACACAAAGAAATTTAAAACGGAGTAGCTCGTCAGTTTAGAAAGCAAGATAAACACGTACCCACCCAACATGTGGAAAAAAAGTGATTCTTTTCAATACGTGTTGTCTCATCAGGCTTTCAGCAAGAGCCTTATTGTAGGGTGGATCATCACATCTTTTGGAAGAACATTTTTAAGTAGTAACATATTTCTAGGTTTACACTGTGTATAGCAAAAGTGGGAGGTATTAGGTTACTTAAGAGCATGGATTCCTGATTTCACATTTAAACAATTCACGTTCTATAATGAATCAACAGTCTTTACATTTGTTAATATTCGTATAAGTGTGTTCCCAACATCCACATTTAAAGAAAACGTGTAAAAATACAAACCACACTCGGTGGTAGAATAATACTTTACTTTAGTATCACCATTAACATCTTTGTTTGGTTTATTAGATCTGGTAATAGGTATATTGTATTAATAACAACTGGGGATTTTGGTTTGTTTTACGTGAAAATTACTTGTCTAGCGATCAATCCTCCCTCCCCCAGCCAAAAAAAAATATATATTTTCCTAACGCACCCTCTAGTGGTAACATTACATACAATTGTAGAATTTCTGAACGTAGGTGATAATGAGTAGTGTGGACATCTGGTATTATTAGACAAAAATAAAAGAAATGTTATCTGCTACATCCGACTATATTAAAAAATCTAGGTCATTATAATCATTAGCATTTATTGCTTTTAATTTTGCTGCTCTTTGCAGGAAAAAATAATCATTTTTGCCAAGCATGCTTTTGTATGGCAATCCACACAGAAAAATTACATCGATCTTCCTAGGTGGCATTTAAACATGATGATATTCCAAACTTGCAAATTTGCTCATTTGTGCTTTAATCGGTGTATTTAACAGTCCATTGCGTGCTCTCTATTCAGAAATAGTTTTTTAAAATCGTAATGCCATTTATAACACGGAAATGTATACATTACAGTTACACATTATACCACCATTAACATTCCTGTAAGTTCATTTACAGTCTGGCCGCTTTTTGATGCTAGTCCGCCCCTGCGTCCTCTCCTGAGAAAGTCTCATTCGGACTAGCTGATTACAGCACTATTAAAAAACCTAGAGCATTTCGGTCCGCAGCAATTCTGGCAAGAAATACAAGTTTTGTTTGCACTTGTTAAAGCGACGTCTGCAGTGAACTCTGATTAAGAGACTTTTTCTGAGTGGTACATTTGCTAGGAGTGTTTACGTTCAGTACGTTAGAGGGGATTCTGTTAGTCAAACCACTACGTTGCACATAGGATTACCTCATTCGGAGAAGTAGACTGATTCATTTAAAAACAGAAATATGGTATCTTTTCTTGTTAAAAACTGTAGGATAAGGAATCCTCCAATGACAAGGCTAATCTGCGCAGCTTGCATCCTTTGACAGGACAATGACACGAAGGAGGGCCCCACTGAAAAGCTTACTTGCCGGCAGATGGCTCCCCATATTAGAGGTAAGAACTAAAAATAAAGGTGTGGGGTGGACAGCACGCCGGGGGAGTCGGTGGTGAGCGTCAGTCTGCTGATTAAATAGGCGTGAGCGGAAACACTCGGGAGCGCAGCACCACGCTGCTATCTTTAGCATCGTTAGCTCCAGCAGCCGGGCCCGGCGCGAGGGTTGTCCGTGACTGCCAGTCATGTGACCACGCTATCGCTCGAGCTTCGGACCTCCAGCTGGAAGGGACGCCGGAGCCGCAGGTCGCTTTCGGGTGTGCAGGAAGCCGGCAGGGAACAGACAGAGAACAGAAGCCGCCGCTTTCGGGTGTGCAGGAAGCCGGCAGGGAACAGACAGAGAACAGAAGCCGCCGCTTTCGGGTGTGCAGGAAGCCG
>JAODUD010000033.1:512013-523038 GCA_026784285.1 Stomatorhinus walkeri
CTCTTCACTGATGAGTCACGGTTTTGTCTCACCAGGGGTGATGGACGGATTTGTGTTTATCGTCGAAGGAATGAGCGCTACATTCCAGAAAGTCAGAGGACGTTTCTTTTTTTGCTGAGTATATTTATTTATTTATACCTTTGTACAGATTTTCTCAAAGTGTTGTTGTTTCGGGTGAATTGACATCTCAAAACTGCCCACAGTGTATGATTATGTCTGTGTTTGTGTGTGTGTGTGTGTGTGTGTGTGTGGGGGGGTTGCATATTACATATTACATTGTGGGTACCAAATGTTTTCAGACCCCACAAGCAGAAACTCAGTTTTATAAAAATGTGTGACTGCAATCAACAAAACTAAAAATTGTCAAGTCGTGTATTTATTATGGTTACTTCTGGTTAAGGCTAGAGCTGGGTTAGGGTTAAGGCCGTCATTGTTAGGGTCAACCGTGGCGGCATTAAAAGGTCACAGTTTCTATCATTTTCTTAGAGCATGTTTAATACCGTCGATGCTGTCCTCCAGGGACTGACCTAGAAACCATCTGGTTACAAGTCTATCCAGCTAGTCCGTCAGCCTGCGCATGTGGTCAGTCTCGAGGTAGCTCCTCTCTGATTTCCAAGCCACATCTCCCAGGGGCAGATGTCTTGCATTGATAAAATACTAACATTACATTTTCATGCTAAAACAAAACATTAGCTCTCGGGAGGTAATTTTCCCAGAACTGCTGGCTAATGAGCCATTTTTAATTGTGTAGAATTGATACAATTGGGGTGAAGACAAATGCTTTTGTTAAACTACCAAAATGTCACTGATAGAGTAATTGACTTCATACACAAGCAGATGAAAGTCATCAGTCTGCCCGCTTCTATGAGCAGGCCTATAAATGATTAACAGGGGATTACGGCTGCAAATAATGAGTCAGAGAGGGAGAAGACACCTTCATTAAAAATCACATTAAACTTTGATCAGTTTCCAATGCAACTCCCTGAGTCACTTGCAGATTTATAAGTAATTCAGCTGTGAGAAACTGTGAAGCCAGCAGCACAAGAGAGAGTTTCATACTAAGGGGACATAATTTTATATTTTAAATACAAAGGTGAATGAACCTAAATGAGATATGGGGGTACATGGACCCCCAACCCACCAGGCTCCTATGGGCCTCTCGGAGCCCTTTGCAATCACTGCTATTTCCTGGGGAATCGCAGCTAAAATGTGAGCTCACCTCCATCAAAGTTATAATTATAATTTCTTATTTAACAAACAACACAACATTTTACACAGCAAATGATCACTGACATATATACTTTAGGAGATTTTTGTGAAGATTTTTAAAAGTTGCGTGTGAGACTGTAGGATAATGACCAAACAAGGAGGTCACAGGACTGAGGAGGTCCAGTCCTGTCCGTATATTTAATTGTGACTTAGATCACATTGGCTTTCATTCATGCAAAAATCCAGATAATGTCAGATGTCAGATTAAGTCATAAAATAGACAGCAGGGTGGGACTGGGGTTAGTTGTGCTCCCATTAGAACTTTTACTTCGGGGGCGGGGGGCTCCCAGAAAATACCTGCCGTACCAGCTCACTGTCCAGCTCAGGATGTGATTGACAGCTATTTCTGTGGGAGACCAGGGTGTGAGCTATGGGTCCACTGGGTTCATGCACATGGTTTGAGAGCCCATCAGCGATTTCGAATCACCATTAATGCTCAGCATGTTACTGGACTGCGAGAAAACTGCAGCGTGCTCACAGAGCGTACACCGCCGGAGATTCAGCAGGCCTTACTTACAATGATCCAGCCTCCCTATTTCCTGTCCTCGTTTAAACAGCATTATCGCAAAACTACTGTACAGTGGTAATGCTAACTAGTCAGCAGGACGCTAATATAGGGTATGCATTTAAAATTAAAGTTAAAACCATTTAACGGCAGCTGATCCAGAAATAAATATATAACTAAAATTAAGAATGGTAAAAAAGTTGTAAGGCACCGGGCAATTATTTGGAGTAGATTGCGAAAGTGCATAAGGACTAATAAAAATAATGTTATTTTATATAGATTGTCCTGCCGCAGCACAAGCAGAAGCTAACTTTATAATTGAAAACAGAAAGCAACATTTCCGTATTCGGTATGCGTTAAATAGGTTATGATACACTATGACCATTAATAATTGCTATTGTTAATGGCTTTGGGAGTTTTAACGGCCCGATGATTGAGGTTAGGCCCGCTGACTAGCCACGTACAGGCTTTATAGTAACCCAGCCACCTTTCTGCGCCACTAAATCCCTCCAGTAGAGCTCCATAAAGTGGTAACTTCTGCCATTTAATAACATCAATTAGTATTTCTAGAATTTTAAAGTTACATTTTCTCGTATTAAGTCAACGGTCAACCATCTTCACACTGATTAGTAATGCCGACGCGAGTTATACATTTATAATAATAAAGGACAAGGTCATGTTAATTACATAATACTTAATCATTTTCACTTTTTGTATTATCTGTTATTATCCGTGTAATCACGCCTTTTACACAGTGTCTGGGAATCGCACCAATAGTGATAATTAAAAAGTTGCAGCATGCGGCCTTTCCGGACGTGACAGTATTTGTGTCAAAATTTAACAAAAAATTAATCAAAATTAGTATTTCTGAATTTATTCAGTGAGGCGAATCTTCTATCCCTGTGTGACACCCCGTGCGCTTAAGTTCGTTGCTCTTGCCGACTGCTGTAGTTGAATCACAAAAGAAGAATGTGCAGATAATAAAAGATAAGCGTTTGCAAAGCGTTAAAATCTTGCATGGTACACATCACAGACATACCAAAGAACGGCATTTGGAAGACTCCACAGCAGAGTCACGCAAATGTGGTTCTAGAATGACGCAGAAAGACGCAATTTTATTGCAACGGAAGAAGTTATTCGCGCAGGTGTCGTTATCCGTTTTTGATCGTAACAATTATTTTATTACCTCTGTTGACTGAGACGACATTGAGAGAACTTTCGCTGATCTTTCAAGAAGATCCTGTCCTGTCGAAAAGAAAGAAAAGCATGAATGACTGATTTATTGTGTGTGCAAGTTTTCATTTTTCATAATAGCAGTCACCCAATGATGCGCCTTAAGATAGCATTTTTCCCGCAGTGAAGTTAATTTTTTTGGAAACACTGTTCATTTATGCATGTGATCTCCTGTTAAACACGTAGGGAAATTAACTTAATATCGGGGGGGCATAAAAGATCAATTAGGGGATCTCGGTACATTATTCTTGCTCCCTACTACAGTTACTATAATTCTTTTATTTTTAAACGTAGGGGCTCGGAATCTATCACTAAGCACCAAGCATACTGATGAAACAGGTTCACGGTCACGTAAGACCAAGGGTCTTATTACCGAATTCCTAACACCACCTTTCAAACATTAACCTTAAAGTGGCCTCCTTAAGTTCAGCTTTCTGTACTTATTAACTCCGACTTGCATTTTATGGTGAGTGATCCTAAAAGCAACGTGATTCTTCTTTTGAAATGTATTGCATAGTGACGCAGGCTCATTTAGCAGTGACGCATGGGTGCGCCGACGCCGCGTGCCAAAGGGCTTCTTGGCCACATGCTACCAATAAGTCATTGTGAGTCAAACGTTGTTAAAACTGCTCCCAGTTTGCTGAGCACATTGCTTGAACACGAGAGCACAATTCCAATACAAAAACCAAACCGCGAGCAGCCGAAAGGATTTATGGTTTATATTTGCTACATCTTTTTTATTCAGATGTGTTATACATGAACGGCCAAACTGCTTTGTAAGAACAAAGCATATTCTCCATAATAGAGATTATTTGATGTGCATAAGCAGGAAACTTTAATTTAAATTAATTTACGATGACATAAAATTAACCATGGATTACTTATTTACTAAGTAACTATATTGTTTAGAAATTTGTTATGCGAACATGCCCGTATTAACAGACGCAGTGCACCATCTAGTGGTAAAATGAGTATTTATTTTGTAGAGGCAGCCTAGCGAAAAATATCCTAATGTCACACATCCGCGTAGTGCTTCAAAAGCTGAAACCGAAGTCTCGGCACACTATCCATTTGGTCCTTGTACCTCTGGACCACACATGAATACCAGATACCACTTGTCATAACTGCAGTGATGGATACCCATCCACTGTTCCCATCTATGCTCAGGAACTACGTGTTAGGTGCCTACATGAAACTGCAAACACAGCTGTCTATACCCACGTTTCTGCATCAAGCTCTCCAGCGTGACTTTTCATTGATATCTAATTAACGCCTCCTCCCAGGCTACCAATGCTAGCCCCAAGACAGCGTTTTCTTGTGCGAAGTAGACACTTGGTGAGAAAATTTCTCTGTAATTACATCGGATACATTCTTTCCTTTGCTCTGACTGCACTATTGCCAACATTACTCTAAACCGAAATGTGTAAACGGATTATGACGTTTGGATGCTGATATAAAAACCAATATCAGGCATCGTAAAAGACTGAGGTATACAGAATGTGCACATGTGCGAATGATATTACATGTCCCAGGCAGACGTGTGCAAAGTTTATGTGTAAGAACCACGACTGTACGCAATGTCCGTTAAAAGTCCAAACATTTATTACATTACAACTAATTATCCCCAGTTAATCATTTAACTATATCAGCTACTTGACACATTTTAATTGAATTCTTGGTGAGGCACAGATATGATGTCTTAGAAGAAAAGAAAGTAGCTGAAATTATTAGAAGAGCTTCCCGGTGACCCTAATTAACCAGAGCTCATCTCTCATTTACGCATTTTCAAAAATTAATATATGTGTTACTGAGTAATTTCTAAAATTATTGCCCAAAATTGCTTCAAAAGTAAAAATGCATTTTTAGTAAGCCATGTAACAATGTCTTAGAAATTACAATATACGTATATCACTTGAACAACATAATTCACATATGGATATTCATAGGATTCAGATGAAGTCTGTAAAACCAGTTTTTTTGTTTCCAAAAATATATCTACTTAATTATGAGGAGTGCTACGTCTATACATACCATTTTGCAGTAGCTAAATGGTTCAGTTATTTTATACATGTAGATAGCCCATCCTGCTACCTAACCATTAACCTAAATCCTGGTATGATACGTAACGAGACAAGTAGTTTTTTTCAATAATTGTACATTAAATCCAGGCAAACAATACCGTAAATAAATAAATGCCATTGCCTTTCTAAAAGAAAGATGGTATCTATGAATCATATAACTTGTATTGAGTACCATACCTTCACCATGATGTTCAAACGGCCTCGCTAACCTTACGGACATGAATTCAATGAAAACAGTATGTCAAATCCAAATACATGTCAAGCTAAAGGCGTGAAAATAGGTATGAGCATTTACGGACCCGTCTATTAAAGACGGAAGAAAAAAATCTAGATAAATAATTACCTGTTTTAAACGGCAAACGAATAATAATTAATGTTGAGACCAGGTTTTTTTTCTATTAAGTCTACAAAGTCTGAGCTAACAATTAACAAGACGTCTGCAGCTGTTTCAAAAATTTCCTTAAACGTTGCAGACATTAATTTGTTTTACACAGAGTTTATTAAAATGTCTCTTACATGCGGCGTTTCAGTCACCAGCTCCGCTCAAGCACGTCAAGATACGGCCTCGTTTTTACGGTTATCTATTTTATAACCCTAACTCTAAAGGCATGTCAAACGGGCCAGGGGTCACACAGCCCCTGCGTACGGGCTGATTCAGACGACAGACGTTCAGACTTCAAACTTCGACGCATGCCGCCTGGGTGGGAAACGACGGCTCTGCTCCCACAACCAGGAAATGCAAGACGGCGTGCAGCCCACGTGCGGTGAAAAGAAGCCTGGGTCCGCGTGCGCAGCAACGAAACAAAGCGGCTCCTTTAATTGATCAATCATTTTCAATGCAACTCCTATATTCTAATACACTAAATATGCCAGAAATTCTGTTTTTTTAATAAATACTATGTATATACCTAATAAAATTAAAATATATACGCGTGAAGAGGCACAAATATTAATTCATAGAAATGTGTTATGAAACAGGCAGTTTGGCAAATGCATTTTAATTATCCACACCTCGCGTGATAACTGGGAAATGTTATCAAGGTGGGGCGGAGCTTCATCCGTCTTTATCAGCATGTACTTACAATTTCCATACTGAACTGAAACAACTTGCAAATGTATATATTTTTCCAGAAATTACGGGATTTTTGTGAATTATTGTAAATTGACCTCTGCTACCCTGCATAGGATAAGTAGGTACACAACAATCTAAGAATATGATAGCACAGTAATTGTGTTATCAATTGTGCTATATTAAAAAAATACTACCGTTTGACAAAAATAATGATACAGCATTACGAAGCTGATGTAGATTCAAAGTCAAAGCAAACCAAAGGTGTTTGATGGCTAACTCGTTTGTTGAGAGTCTGCGCTTGGAGCCACATGACGCTGTACTCATGCACATTCACATTCCTTCTGGCTCACCGTCCAGCTCCCACCCCCCACGTTTGTGCCCCCCCCTCCGAATTCACCATGGGGGCACCCATGGTGCTTATCTAGTAACTGATGCTTGTTCATTGTTACTAATGAAGTACAGGGGGCATCTTCCCCAGAGGTACAAGGGCAACACAGATTCACCAAACCTTACGTGTTTGTTTTGTTCTGTGTTTGGGGGTGGGAATATTTACATACGATCATCTCAGCTTGTGGGTGACTAAATCAGAACAGATATCTGGTCATGCAAAATATGTGGAGAACCAAATATTGTATCTTAGCAGCACACATATGGTTGGTCTCAGTAAGGTAATAAACCTAAGATGTGATGACCGTGACTGTAAAGAGTGTAAACAACCAGCTTTAGAAGGCAAAAATATTTTTTAATAAATTGGCAATAGCATATATATTACAGCAAAGATTGAGGTATAACATGTTTTTGATTGAGTAGAATCATTTATATAATTTTACACATATGATAAATATTTTCATCGACATCTTTTCCATTCAGTGTGGCGATTTTTGGCAATAGTTACAGTTATTTTGGTGGATATAGAGCAAAGGGAGATTTCTCATTCATTTTTTCCTGAAAAAAAGACAAAAGAGAGTAATATTCTTTGTGTTTCAACAACATAAACATTATACTGGCATTAAAGCATTTGTTTTTCATTGTGCTAGAAGAAGAATTATTCATTCATTCATTCATTCAATTATTTGGTTTATACTGGATCTTTTCCTGCACAAAGCATTAATTTTTGATTCGATGTTAGTGCTGATGAATGTGGCTTCGATAAAAAACAACTTTGTTGGTACTCATGCATTTTGGTTCTTGAGACGAGTACTAGTGTAAGGTGCACTGTGCATCTATTTCCTTCAGTTAGCTGGATCTTTGTGCGAGATGAACACGTTTGTCCAAGTGACAAAACAACTGAAGATTTTTAGATAACGAGAAAATGGACAAAATGAAAGTGAACAGGCAATAAAAAACAGCTTCCTTACCATGGGTAAATCTTCAAGTGTCTCAAACTTGGGCTTCCTGGAATTTACTACTTTTGCGATTCCTATAGTCACTACCAGAGTTAAAGTGATAAAGAAGATACAGAGTATGGCTACCAGTCCTGGGTTTGTGGCCACGACATCAGCTGAGCCTGCAAGACACGATCCATGTCAATGACAACGTCATGTCCAGCTTATATTTCCACGATCAACTGTTATTTTAGTGAATTCAGGACGCATTGTAGTATTCAGAATAGATGATGCAAACCAATATCTAACTGTGGGCCCTGAAATAGCTTCAGCTCTCAAATAAATCTCCCCCTAAAGAAAGGAATTGCAATTGCATTCAGTTTTAAAAACTGGCAGAATTTTAATGTGAACATACCAGTATTTACTGTGACCTTCCCACTAGTTGCGTAAAAAACTGACTCAGCAGTGAGGGTTGTGAATGAGGTCACATGATCAGGCTTTGCTGTGACAGAGGAATTATGGGTAATGTTGAGCACAAGACCCGTGGTGTTCAGGGTGAAGGTGCTGGAGGTCGAGTGACCAGACTGTGTCGAGGTCCTCACAGCTGTGCTGATCTCTGTGCTCCCGGTCATTGTATCATACGACTCGGTGTGATTGACTGTGTGGTTACTGTCTGTCTGAACTGGGGAAATCACGTTGACTGGTGTTATGCTGGAAGTTTGGGGATCATCAGTGACTCCTGCAAATGAGATACAGCAAAGGAAGATGAATATAAGCAAGATATTACAGCATTTAAGTGAAAGCACAGGTTAGGGAAAAGTGTGTGGCCTCAGAGTTACCGTAGGCTTTATTATCATGAGTAAAAAGTGAGGTAGGGCAATTGATGTCGTTACTAGGCAGGCAGCTGGCTACGTAACAGCTCAGTAAACTTCAGCATTGGCCTGTATGTTTGCCTATGCTATCGTGTGAATCAGGAGCATCTAAGACTACAGCAGCTACAAGGCACAGCATTGACAGAGCAAGTATCCTTGTAGAGATGTACTGGTAGCAGCAATACCACGCCGGAGGTCAATTCACTCAGGAATGTTTTGAACGCAGTTCAATATGGCGGCCCGCCTGCCACGCTGAAGTGGGGAATTGACATAAGGAGGGGTGTGATTTACTTTGGTGCGTGTTCTTCTTCCACAGAAGGCTACCGAGGTTGGTTTTCCTTGTACGGTTAATTTATTTTTGTATGTTGTCATATGCAGACATTTTAAGGTGAACATGACCTGTTCTTTTAAATATGGTTTCCATTCATACAGCATTCTACTTCTCAAAGTGCACAGTGAAATCAGTATAATAAACACAACAGTCAACTCTTTAACACACGATGCTGTGTAACAATGTACTTTTCCCCACCTGTAGTTACATTATAGATGCATTTCAGTGCATAATAATAGCTACCATATGGCAAATCTGTTTCTTAAAAGTAAAAGTGGCAAATTATGCTTTTCCTACAAGACGAGATGCTGCTCAGTGCAGAACCCGCACTGGTTTTTAACTAAATCACACGGCAAAGATAAAAAAACGAAGTCTTTCTTTACCTGGCAGGACAGCAAAGCCACAGTAGACACAGAGGAACAGCACTGTGCATGTCAGCCTGGCCATGGTGCTTCTGGCTGATTTTCACACAGTAGATAACCTGAATAAATACTCTCGGAGTGGCTCACATCCTTGAACGCAGGATATAGCCAGATGAGTTCAAGTGGGCGTGTCCGTGCTCCAAACATGCCCAATGAGTGCTTTTCCCTGTTTGCCCCGGTCAGTTTACTCCTGCATCGGCACCAAGATCTCCCCCCCCCCCCCCCCAAGTGACATGCTGTGCAATTAGAATAAGCTTTCGTACTTGATATTATTTTAAAACTCATTGGAACATAAATACATTATACACTATTGCATGACGATTTGCCATATATTTACATTTTAGGGTGTGAACTTAGAGTGTGATACAATAGATGATGACTATATGTTTTTCCACCTGGTACATTTATTTTTGGTGGGGTGGTAGGGTGCTTTAGCAGGTAACAGTCGCACTTTCAGGGTAGGGGGTTCGAGGCCTGCCTCTATTCCGTGTGTGCTCAGTCAGATACATTTACTTTTTGGTTATCTGTGATTGGTTATCTGTATATGCTGAAGAGCCTGACTTGTATGTTTTTTAATGCGCTTTACTGAGTTACTACACAAGTCTGCTTCTGAGCAGAGCACGGGTTGTGTGCCATCTTGCCTTCTTAATTGATCTAGTTTTTTTACACATTGAAATTAATGGCATTTATGTCTCTGACTAAGATTCCACCGGAATACTCCGCAACACACTCGTAGTTCTCCCCGTTCTGGCTTCCTCATTGGGTAAGTTAGGGTTAGACTGCGATAAGCTCCACCCCCACATACGTGTTCACCCGTCTTCGAGTTGCCTTGGCAGGCACTACGGCCTGCTGTTTGAGATGGTCACCAAGAAGGGCTGCTTCCCCGAGGGAATTCTGTCCTGCACGCACTCCAGCAGTTGGGAGTCAGTCACCATCCCAGGTTCACCGTGCCACCTGTCAGATGGTGGCAGCACTGCACCATTGTTCTGGCTCTGAACCTTCCCACGACACCCCCGTCATATGTAGTACACATTTATCTGATGCTCTCTGCCTGATACTGTGTGATGATCTGGTAATTCACACATCTTCTGTGGTGAAAATCTCTAGAAAAGCATGTTTAAGGTATATTAAACCATAATAGTGGTATTTAGTCTGTCTCTCTCCCTGGCTGTCCAGGTGATTTGAGATTATAGAAATAGTTAAATCCTAGAATGGACTAGATCTCACCCTCTCATAAGTATTGTATCCAAAGGTTTTCCTGTGTCCCCTGGGGGCCCCAGGTTGGCCTGGCTGGGGAGGTCCAGCAGGCCAATCAGGAGCCCTGTGAGTCAGGGTCCTCTTGTGCATGCATTTAATTTCTTCTTCTCAATATGGAAAAGACAAGAAAGTGATGGTGGGATTCTGTGTCTCCTAAGGCAATATTTCCCAATCCAGTCCAAAGGGCCCACAGACAGTCCTGCTCTAAAGCCTAAGGTTAAGTGATTAGAAAAATAAATTAGCTGCTGCTGACACGAGGTCTGCAGAGTAATACCATTGCAAATCACGTCTCCATGCATCAGTAAAACCAAAAACGGCTCTTGTGCCGTTTCTCTCTCCTGACATCATTGGACATCATGGCTTATCCTGCCAGTTAAACAGGACAGTATATTTCTTGCTACTGTATACTGTATTGCACCATTTATTTACTTGGCAGATGCATATGTACAAATGAAGCATCCAACAGTTCTGAAGGTCAGCAATGTGCCAGGCTCATCTCTGTCACGTGATGTCATGTGAGGAGAAGAAATGACTCACACATCACATCATCCGGCATTCTCTCTTCATGGCTGCAGCCCAGTGCGCGGCCTCTGCCGGAGATCCGCCTCTCGGTTAGGAAGCCCGGCGCGCGGCCTCTGCCGGAGATCCGCCTCTCGGT